>CAEFZX010023530.1:0-12430 GCA_903066825.1 Alfaro cultratus | reverse complement strand
TTCTCCAGAGTCCTGCTAATGACCTCATTATTTGACTCAGGTGTGTTGAAGTAGAGATACATCTAAAAGTTGCAGGAGACCGGACCTCGAGGCCTGGAGTTGCCCACCCCTGCTTTAGAGTGTTTTGAGAGCATTATTTGTGTTTGAGGTGAATTGTCATCCAACACTATAAAAGATGCTGTAAATACCCATTTATCATTACTTTTATCATTCTCACAATAAGGAATCCAAAATATCATTAGATTTTAAGTTCATATAGCCAATCCCTATGAACTGGCAAACAACGAGAAGCAGCTTTAAATTAAAACATTAATGGTTATCAAAAAACTAAAAACATTGTCAAGGAAAAAAGGCCGTCACAAACCATTTCTTAGCTAAAATTGTCCAGTGAAGTGGAGCAGAGTAGGTGACAATTGTCAGGCCCAACTTTGTTGCACTTATTGAAATTTGCTTTGTGCCATTTTTCTGAACATAACACAGTACAGTTGCTAAGGACAAATAATAATAAACTAATGTTCGTACTAGTTTTGCTTGGACAAAAGTACATTTACATCTTCACTGGTGGGTTGCTTCATGTCAGCGCACTTAAAAAAAAATAAAATAAAAAATAATCAAATGAAACTGTTAGAACCAGACCCAAACAGAGCTATAATAATTTATAGTAAATTTGAAGTGTGTAAATAATTACTAACGTCGAAGCATGTTGCAGAATTAACTCTACGGCAATTGCTCTTTGTCATGTGCACAGAGATGCATCAAAACTGATCAAGGAAAAATATTACAACCTCCTCTATCACTGAAAGTGCTCTTTGCACTATGATGCGATGTGAGCTTGATTCAGGAAAATTACTCTGTTAAAAAATATGAGCAGCAGTTCGGACAGAGTTTTAAGGCCAAGTACAAAATACAAAGTGTGAAGATATCTGCTTTTCTTTCATGTGTTCTTGTGTCTACCATTTTCAACATGAGGAAGTGTCACTTTCTAAATGTCACCTAAAATGTGATGGGTAAGAAGTCCAAGCTCAAAGAGTATGCAGTTTTGACAGCTGCAAAGTCAAAGGAGAGGAAGAGAAACTAGACGAGGTTTAATGCAAAAAGCTGTAATGCAAAAGACTTGGGAGTCATATACTTTCTGCTATAAAAAGCTGCTGAAAGTCATTCACTGTACCTGACCTTGTTTTGAATAAAACAGCTTTAAATGTTAAGATGTACAGCTCTTTAACATGGGGATAAGAATGACTATTTCTCACATATATCACAGCTATATTCCCAGGAAGCCTAAATGTACTCCAACATAAAAATATTTCACAGTTGTAAAAAAAAATGTTTGCAATTCATCCCTTTCTGTTCTTTCAAACCAGTAATGGCATTCATCATTGTGCTCAATTTAAAGAATTTTGTATCTATATAACGCAACATTAACATTTTCTTCAATCTGTAAGAAGAAGCATGCCACAGCATAAAGTAGATACAAGTATTTCTTTTCAAGACATCAGAAGCACAAGGTTACAATTATTAGCCAAATATCTGACACAGGCAGTCATTAGCTGCTTCATTTTTAGGAAATGAGAAGAGAGAAAATGCAGGAGTTGAAATAAAATATTTATCAGACCATTTAATTGGGGGAAAAGTATTCAGATGGTGATTTATGTATAATCAAAACACCACCTACTGACCAACTAATGGATCTGTCACCAACATGAAAAGCTATAAAGGATTATTTTGAATACAAGTTATTTTCCTCAAAATTAGCTTGGGATTAGAAGCATTGTTGTATTTAACTGTGACTATTCAGCTCTTAATCTCACAAATTACCTCCTTCAAGTAATTGGACACTCAGTCATTTTTCATGTGGCTTAAAAATAAACATGCTTGGAGCAAATTTATGGTGTTTAGTTCAGCAACTGAATCAGTGATGCTGAAGTATTAGTAAATGCTTAGAGATCTGATACTAGAAATTAATCTGAGTTAATTTATTACTTTTAAAATGTGTAACAAGAAAGGTGTGCCAATTTTTAAAAAAAACTAAATGGAACTACAGGTTTGACAGATTAATTCACAATTGTTGTGAGTTGTTTTTCTACAAAGGGATTGAGACTGGTTAATGTTTAATTCTGTCTATATTGCAGAATTATCCTAAAATTGCTGATGGATGTTTAACAATAATGCAAAAAGGATTTTGTGACACTGCAATAAATGTAGCATACTGCCAGACTGATAGTTACACCCACTCCAAATTGTAGTTGGAAATCTCTTTTTATAGTTTAAGCAACAGATAGATTAGTTTATTATCACTGCACAATAAAACAACAATTACAATTTATCATTTGAAAATGAGGGGTGAAAAATTGTTATTTGAAGTGAATGCAGTTTTTGTTTCGTCTATCAGTTCTGACCCCTGTGCATTTTTTTGTGACAACTTCTCAAAAATGACATCTGCAAAATGAATTTAATAAATCTCAGAAGCTTCCAGGTTTATTCAAATAGTTCTACTATAAGAATAAAAAGGTACCGTATGTCTCAAGAGAATACTCTAGAGGTCTAAAAAGTGACACTTATGTCAATGTATAACAACACATTAAGATGTCACAAAATGAAAAATGGGGGAATAAATCATTTCCACCTATAAAAAAAGGCAATTCATGATGCGAATAGCCCTTTAAAAGTGTGCAGTTGCAATCTAACTTTTCTCAGAGCTCACTGGTCAAATCGGATAATTGACACGTCCATCCACCATCATAGCAAACAGAACCCAAAAATTACGTAGCCTATACAACTCCACAATAATAACGATGCTTTACGCATTTTCTGTAAAACAAGGGAATAAGTCAGTTTTCTACACGGTTCTCTAACATGGATCATAATCATAAAATACCAAAGGAAAGACTGAGGTTTTGTTTTTTTTTTGCCTTCATGAAATAAGCCTAATTTTTTCTGTTCTTCAGCTGCTGATTGAGTTTTTTATGTAGGGTGGTGATGCCTATTCCATTAGAAAACGCAGAGTTTGAGCTTTAATTTAAGAAGCAGTTTGTGTGTTTTTCTGGGTATGCGTCTTTAGCTTCCATTAGCATTTCTTTCATTTAGCTGCTTAGTGTTGGAAGTAAGTCTTGCTGAGGTTGAAAACGTTTCTATCATTTAGATGAGCCTCTTTCCATAGCGTGGATACCCAATATGAATATATTGATCAATGTATAACGTGTTTGCATTGGTTTTGTTGGTGGAAATGCTGATGCCCACAAGTACCAGGGGTGCTCGGGATGTAGAAGTTAATACTGAAACTAGAGCAAAACACATCCTGACCTGGAGCCACAATCAATCTGACACTATGTACAGTATATTTTCAGAATACAGCACAACTGCAATGAGGATAAGAGCAGAATGTATCACAGTGGAGATCAATCCCACTCATATGAGTTAGATTTCTGTGGGATGTAGAAGATACTTCTTTTTAAGTTCAAAGCCTAACTCACAATGTTAAATAAGTCCACCAGCTCAAATGGAGATTTTGGTCAATCCTACTTCAAAAATCCTTGTCAAGTATTTGAATTAGATTAGAATATTTGCTTAAGATTTTCTTACAGATTGTTTTCTTTTAACCAGCCCAATGGATCAAAACAAGGGAAGTGAGTAGGTATTCTTTCAGCAAATGTGTATTAGATTTAACAATTCTTTCCAAATAAAACCACAATGGCAGAATATTGCTGACCTACTATAAATTATTCATAATATCTAAACCAGCAGTCTGAAATTAATCCTCAACTGTCACTGCCCTGCAACTTTTGGATGCATCTTTGCTCCAACACACCTGAATCAAATGAATCATTAATGACGAGGCCTTTGCAAAATTTGCTGACATGAGAAGGGGATAATTCTGCGTTTTAAATTAGGTTTGTTGGAGGCAGGAGGCATCCCAAAGTTGCAGAGCCTGATCTAAAGCACGACAAAATAGACATCAGACCGTGTGTTTTGGCATCTATGTCACATCTCAGGCCCTAGTTACTGTGATGCTAATTAGAAGATGACAGCTAATATTGTATTAGGGACCTCAGAAAATGGAAAGCCAAAGAGAAGGATGTTGATATTCATAGGTGTTAAGACATTCATGAAAAGATAACTTATCATATTCACGTTTTTTAGTTTCTTTCCTTATTAAACAGGACACATTCTATAGTAGATCAAGCATTAAAATAAAATAAAATAGTTTCAACAAACTTGCTGAATGAGAAGACCAATGTACTGATGGAAATACACATTTTAGACAAACTAAATGAGAGGTCAGTGGACTGTGCTAACAGTGGAAGTTGCAATCTAACTTTTGTTATTCAATCAAGCTTCAAATTTACAAATTCTCCCTCAATCAGATCTGACTGATGATCAGCAGAACAAACGCTGAATAGCAAGTTGGATTTTCCGAGTGGCTCTGTTCATTCCATGCATTCAAACTTAGAAGTCACTTTTTTGGCCTGTAGACAAGTGAGCAAAAAGCATACTCCCTGAAACACTTGTTTCTTAGTTTAGTGAAAATCGGATAAATAATATGGACATATGATTTAATCTTCTAATCCTTTGCAGGGTTCCTGCAAAGGAACCTACAGGACCCCTTTGCTTTCATGGTTAATACTTGATCTACCGAATTGTTGAAAGAAGAAAAAAAGTCACCTCAAAAAAGTTTGTATGCATTGCAATCCCTAAAAGAAAACGACACTTGGCAGATCTGTCCTCAATGAAATCTGAGAACTGGTGTTGGGCCAGTATACAGCTGATCAGTGCATCTCTAATAGTTGTGATAGTTCTCGCCTCTAATCTGCTGGCATTTGAAATGGTTACTATTTATGAAACAGACTGAGGTTCTTATGGTACAAGTTTTTTGTTTTTTTTTTACTGTATTTATACACATGTTCAATACTAATAACACAGTCTAACTGCTTTCACAACAAAATGCAACAATTATTCCTACGGCTCCTAAAATACTGATTATTATTCATTTCCATTTTGATACACATACTTGGACAAATAATAATAATAAAAAAGCACTGTAAATTAGGACTTTTTTAAAGAGCTTAAAGTATAAAATATGATCCTGTTTCCCTTAGGTTAACTGTAGAGTTACATAATAATTCAAAATATATCATAATCCCAAATTTGGTAAATGCTTTACTGATATCACAAAGGACTGTTTGCAATATTTATTGGCAAATAAATCCCAGAAACTAAGTCTAACAAGTTGATCATTAAGGCTATCTGATTGGGCAACTAATCAGTAATAGGATGCTCAACACACATGCCAAATGTAGCTATAAAACAATATTGCCAAAGTATGACCGATAGGTAATACTTCTGTTACCACAACACCTGTGTTTCTTGCAGCCAGAAATATTTTAAGTTGGTTAAATGTGTATTTTTTGTGAGGGAGGAAAATGTCTTGCACCCTTTCAGCATCTGGATGGCAGTTTTCAGCTGCAGATAGGAGAGGGTAGGATTCCTACAGCTTTCCTCTATGCTAGCCAGATACACTTTCTCTGGCATGTTTTTAAAATACTGTTAACCCATACATAAATACAGTAGGGTGGAAAAACATTGTGGATGTGGAGACAGCAAGTTTTTAAAACCTTGGTTTATTTGCTACTTTGAATGGCCTGAAACACAGGGTCAATTGATGCAGTCCACCTCGTCTGTGTGCAAGTAATTTTAAAGTAAGGAAGTTATTGTTGTTAATTAAGTCTGTGATGTTCACACCAAGTAAAAGTAAACCAACATTCCGTGAGAGGCCATGGCAAAACAAGCCCAGTCTGGTAAAGCCATGTCTCATTTTCCCCGTTTACTGGAAGGAATGATCCTAAGACTCAACCCTTGTCACAATTAAATCGACATTAATCAACTACGCCTTTACAAAACAGTCATTTTCATTCATGGAGACCAACGCTCTCTTTTGCTCAAGTCACTAAATCTACACTTCCCATAACATTGGCAGTCATTACAACAAACAACTGACTGAGGACGTATTTTGTTAAAAAGCTGAATAATAGACTATTTATTATAAGCAGGGGTGTGATATAATAGAAAAACTGGTATTTTTCTGTTACGACTGCGAAGCTAGTTTAGCATAACCTTTGTTATTGTGAGCTGTGGCTCGACGACAAAATGCTACCCAGCTAAAATGCTAGTATGTTGGCACGGCTAGTCTGAACTGTGTCGCTGGAGAACCTCCATTTATTGAACAGAAATGCGATTTTCATGCAGCGATTTGTTCTGTAATGAAATAAAAAGCCACACATAAAACTATCAAACCCTAACATCGTACAACATAGCTAGCTCTGCTTTCGCTTTCAATAGCAACACTCGATTTGACCGCAGCTGAATAAAGTTAGCATAGCATTAGCCACCACTAGCTAACCAGATGTAGATAAATGTGTCTATATATGTGTGAATTTGGATTCTACGCTTTCACAAAGGCTGCTAAAATAGCTGAAGTGGCAAAACAAGTATTTATGCAGAATGGCAGGTGTTTGGTTCATTTGCTTTTTGACACAGTGTTGTCAGAGTTGGCAGTAGCAGCAGCTAATGTTAGGCAGCCGCTACTAATCGGTAGCGCAACGCCTGTGCGCACTCACCAGGATGAGTAGCCTTGCTCCGCCATATCGCCGAAAACAGTGGGTTCCGCGGCTGTGGCTAACTCAGATTCAGGTCCCGGTGTCAGCCCGCTGGGACCGGGGAGCGAGGGGTCTCTGCTTTTCCTTCACAATCCGACGTCTTAGTAGTTACTTTTAGGTGACAACATGATGATACATCCCGGCGGCAGCTAGTAATTACTAGCTGAATTTCATGCAATTGAGATGAAAATGATGGTTTGCTATCGTTAGGTGGACAAGACAAAGCACCCCGAGGAAAAAAAAAAACACACAGATGTTATTTTCGTCGGTCTCGCTAGTGTCCTGCTGTCATCTCAGCCGAGATGGCTCGGTCTGCAACGATGTTACACCCACTGTAGATCCATATTCTGCGCGATGTATCCAGAGTAATTTCGGATATTCCTTGAGTCTGCAGCCCGAGCTGATATGGAAGACGCTCAGCTTTGTTTTCTATAGCGAGTCCGCGGGAACGCGCACTGTCGCCCTGCTGTAGAGGTTTACAAGTGGGACGAGCACTGAAACGCTCTCATGCACTGAAAACGGTTGCAATTATTTCCTTTCATCTGACAGCATTGCAGCCTGTCATGCACCCCTTCCCACTGAATCCTGAACATTGCATCAATAGTAAAAATTAATGAATTTAATAATTAATAATTCCTTTCTAAAATATTGTGATGTATACAAAAATCACTGATACATTGAATTTAATTTAAAAACCAAACATAATTTGGCTCTTAAAAATTGGTTATATTTTTAAAATGTAAATCTAAAAGTTAAAATGTGATGCGTAATATTAAATCCACTTTTGTGACAACAGTGAAAAGAGACAGTGAGGCAAGGATTTCCCTGGTCAAAACAGACAAACATATGAAAAAACACAAGACTACAAAGCATAGTTAATATTTCTTAATTTTCTGACATTAAATCAGGATAAAATTATGCTTTTTAGGTTAGTTAGTATTACCAAGATTATCCCCAAATGCTATGCCACAACAATGAAAGATCTATTTTTAGACATTTTTTGTAATTTGTTTCACTTTCCTTAAAGTCAGCACTTTAGATTAACTATGATTACTACATCCTTAAACTATTTGGGGACGTCCAGATGATGATGTCCTGGCTGTGCATGGTTCTTATGTTCTTTTATGACATAGAATAGAAATTGGAAATGATTTCATAGTCTGGTTCTTTGTGTGGGCACAGTTTCCAGATGTTTGAAGATGATCTGTTCATCTGCTGAAACAATTATACACACACTTAACAGCATCAGGCAAACACAACATATGGGAGTGATTTGCTACTGAAGGTGCACAAAATGATAACAGAACATTATGTGAAAATATTGATGCAACATTTTAACTAATCAGCCAGAAAATTAAAGTGTGTAGCTCCGATGTTTATAAGAGATGTCTTTCCATTTGTTTTACATTTTTATGTCTTTCCTTAGAAATTTTAACCAGTTTTTTTATAAAACAAAATGAAGTTTATTGGTTTTGGATAAAAAAGGGGGGCAGTGTTGCATCAAATATACAAATTAGCAGATTAAGATATAATGGATAAAGGTGTTCAAAAAGGTTAATAGGATTTTTCTTTTCTTTTCAATAGCTATTGATGGCAACCTTATCATCATTTTTTTATTTCATTGTGTGATAAATTGAGCTAATTGTTTAAAATTAGAATATGCCAGAAGATAACTAAAAAAACATTTTGAATATGGGGTATATGGTCAAAAAAAATAAAAAAATACTAGCGCATGTTTATCAACATTTCAGTGTGGATGAAAAAAATTTAAATTGTCCGATTACCTAATTTATTGCTTTGTGTTGGAAACAATTGAGATAAAATCAAAGCTATTGATTTTATAAGAATATGTTCCCTCTTTGCATTACACAAAATTATTCATGCAACACATTAAGATAATTTACATCCGTAATTAGACCAGGCAAAGGGAGGATACATATTCTTTAACCTTCTGATGGAGTTTCCTGTTTTGGTCGAAAAAGTTTTGTGTTAAAAATATTACAATGCAAAAATGACAAAGTAGAGATTCAGGCAGAGATCTGAGCACTATAATGTCTGAAGGCTTTATACATTGTACATCATCCATTGAGAATTGCACAGAGGCCATTCTCAATGATGAATGGAAACACTTGTGACTTACTTTCATGATCAACCAATTGTGTAGCTTAATGCTGCAACTTTAAAACACCCAAAAATGTCCTTGTTAAACACTAATATACTATTTTCAAATGAGCTCTCATCCCTGGCACTTTGAAGCAGTTATCTGTAAACTCCACCAAAGTCAATTAAAGTAGTATACTTTATTAAATTAAGAACAACATGATCAGTTGTTATATTTATTTGCCATTTTGTTGTAATTTGTCATTTAGGATAAAAACCAAATCCCCTCATGAAAACAAGCTTTTTTAACCACAAGTGTCTTGTGACATAACACAAAGCATACTTCAACCAATCATATCTTTTTTATCTTCTTTGTTTACATGTTTTTAATAAACTTTATTCTTCCTGTGTGTGTTTATAGTCTGCTATGGCTACACCGAAACCTCTGAGCTGTTTATGGGAAAAATGGATTTTATGGACACATAAGTAGGAATTCATGAAGAGACTAGACTAGAACTGCCATAATCTTCTGCCATTTTGTAAAAAAAAAAAAATAAATAAAAGAAATGGTTTTGTTGATGAATTCTGTTTTCAAGTCCCAATGATGTTTCCTTGTGAACAGCTGCATCCCCAGTTATTTCCACCTAAATCTTTTCACCAGCTGGAGAGACATATGAGCCCAGTTAAGTCTCTACAACGGGTAAAAAAAATGTAGCAAACAAACAAAACTAATTTTTTACAGCTCACCCCAGTTACTTTGTCCAATTTCTCTGATCAGCATTAAAATTCTCAAAACTTTTAGTTCATCTTCCACAAGATTTACTTCTTTGTACACATCAAAATAGCACTTTCTCATTTCTTCCACCAATTTGCAAATGTTTGTGGACACGCATCAATTGATACCACACAATGCTCTGCTGTCGTTTGCTTATGTCATGTTAATCAAACTTAACTGAACGCTGAACAGTCAGTCCCTATAAAATTAATTGACCCCATTTCATTGCTGGAGTCATGAAGAACAAATCTGTTTAACTAGTTGTCAGAATTTGTCAATTTTACGTCTTTCTTCATCATACTTTCTGGAAAATGTCTCACACAGCAAACAGTTTATCTCAGGTGAACCTAAGCTTTCACTGCTGAGGAGTGTGTGAAGCATTAGTTGCAGCAGTTCCAATGTGTACTGCAATATTGTTTACATTTTTGCACAGCTTTTCCCAAGTTGTACTTTGCATTTGCACAATGCTTTGAAGAATTTAAAATGCAAATAGTAAAAAAGTAAAACAAACATTCACTTTCTGGCATTTCTCTTCTTCACTAAAGTGTAGATTTCTGCAATGCAGAGTGAAATGTCATAATGAAAACATGACAGAGCCATTTCACTATTTTCGTCATAAACAACAGTGTCAGGATTTTTATTTTGATGACACTGACACTTTCATTGACATGAATACTTGCTTTTGAGGAAAGAACTGTTCCCCATCTGGTTTTTAACTTTGAAGGTTAACCACCAGTTTTTGCAGTGTGTATGACTAGTTTACAGAAATATACAAAGTGTTGTGCAAATGTTAATGGTCAGAAATTCACCAAAACCACCTGAAAAACAAAACAAACAAAAAACTGGAGCTTTGAAAACAATTTTGTGAAACTTTGCAGTGAAAGCCTTTACTTTATTACCCAACAGTGTTTTTATTGTCAGTGTATATTTTTTAAAGACAAAAATGGGCCCAAGTGGGTCATACCTTTAATGTCCAACATTTCAGCAGCCTGTAAAGACTCAAAAATGTACTACAGGGAGAATAAGGATGTTCACAAAAATGAATGTTTCTGTTAAGGTTTTGCTGATGCATGCTAAACCGCTGCCTTCATAGTAGACAAAGAGACCAATAGGGTTTACTAAGAGGTCACTGGGATTCCCTCAGGCCAAAGAGTGTAGGGATTAGCAAAGTGTGCAAAGAGCTGATTTTCTAGCAGATTATGTACAATCTGTTCACCGTAAAGAAGACGCCATCATCTCAGCACTCTGACACTGCAGCAACTTAGAGCCTATTTAATTCAATGACAAATTGGATCATTTTCGTAGCATCGCCTCAGCTTTACTCAACTTCAGTATGGAAACAACAGTAATTCTGAACATTGGGGAGAGTTCAACCTTCTGCTTTTCGACATAATGACCAACCTTTATTGTTTGGGTTGCCAGTTTGAAGAAAAATACACATCTCGACACATCTTGAAAAACATCAACTCCAAAGGTACTTTTCACCAATCAAAAGATGGAAAGCAATTCATAAAAAGAAATTTAAACTGAACTGCCAACTAGCTTCTAAACACTCAGAGTAGATGATCTTACGTTATGCGATATTCAAGAGGTTCTTTGTAATCACGAGTCCCATAATTGTCACAATCACTTTTGATGTGACAGAAGTGCCTAAATGACCATATACAATTTGGTGCACATGATTACTATGCTTACTCTGTTGTTGTTCATGCGTAAATGAAGTAGAACCTTTAAGAAAAATGATGGTCTTTAAGATTAAAAGTTAAAATCTTTGAAATCTTGATTTAGTAAAACAAAAAATGTAAGATGTTAGGAACAAGTACCTACTTATCACAGATTTAACCAAAATACCAAGTTTAAGTAGAGAATATAAAAGAAAAATGTCAGATGTAAAAAGCTGAGCTGGAAAAATTACACAATTGTGTTTATATATATATATATATATATATATATATATATATAGAGAGAGAGAGAGAGAGAGAGAGAGAGAGATAGCAGCCCATATACTGTATATGTATATATGGCATATTTTATAAGGTTTTCATCTGTAAATAGTTTCAACTATTTACTATTTTCAAATAGTAATTAGTTTCAATACAATTTAAGCCACACATTTTTTGTTTGTTACAGTTGTTGAAAAATTATTCAGCCTTTTGTCAACCTACATTTAAGACACAATACATTCCAGAGTGTCATTAAAGTCCCAATAAAATACAACTTCTAAAGTTTTGTAGGGCCCTGTATGTTAGTAGCAAAACCAGAAAGCCCTGGGTTTATGTTCTTTCTTTAAGTATGCACAAAGTTCTTCCTTTGCTCAAACTTTAACTCTACATAAGTATGAACAACTTTACGTCGCTTAGCTCTGTAATGGATTGCAAATTTTTGAAACCCACAACAAACAAATGTCAGCAATAATCCAATAGTTTCAAAAAATATGGTTTGGGTCATCACCTTGTATCACAACCACTTAAGATAAAATGTTATTCTATGTAAAAATATGTCTGATGTAGCAGTCAAATCCTTGGACATCCATTTTTAAAATGGACATGTAGGCATGTTCACATTTTGACTTTTATAATAGGATCCAGTCTTCAGCATCCATAAGAAAAAATAAATGTGAATAATATTCAAAAATTGATTCATTTAAGTAAGTTAATTCACTAAACGAAGCCCATTTTATAGATTACACACAGAGTTACGTATGTTGTCAAGCTGTTTATTTCTGATGATTATAGATTCTTCTTCAAATAAATCAAGTCAAAGTTTATTTATGCAGCACATTTACAACAGCCTCAGCTGACCAAAGTGTTTCACAACAAAGACATTAGATAACTGATAAAATAAGAAATAAATTAATTTTTGTAAAAATACTAAAACAACACAACCAATGACACACACACACACA
>CAEFZX010023529.1:0-124331 GCA_903066825.1 Alfaro cultratus | reverse complement strand
TGCACTTTTCCAGGCATGACAATTTACTTTTTGCACTGTAAAAGCAAAGAACCATTTCAGAGGCAGGCTCATAGTTTACCCTCCAATCAGTAAAACTGGCAACGTCACGTGGTTTAAACTGA
Source organism: Alfaro cultratus (assembly GCA_903066825.1). NCBI lineage: Eukaryota > Metazoa > Chordata > Actinopteri > Cyprinodontiformes > Poeciliidae > Alfaro > Alfaro cultratus. The sequence goes on along the minus strand of CAEFZX010023529.1, from coordinate 124,209 downwards.
CCAATAGCGAAGCAGAGATTAGTGAATGCCGCACCCTAGTGGCATGAAGGTTGATGGGCGGGGGAGGACGGACGAGAGCGGAGATAAACCCACTCTGAAAGCAGTAGGGGAGGGGAGAAAAACAAGAAGAACCCTCGGTCAGTCTTTGCTCGGCTTTGTTTTAATTTCGCCACCGTATTAAATAGAGGGTAAGTAAATATGGGACATGCTTTGCTTGTCATGTGTAATTTAGTTCGTGTTTTTTTATTTTTATTTTTTTCTCTGCAGATATCTGGCTGTATGTATTTGCAGTGGTGATCTATGTTTGGCTAATGTGTTGCGGGGGAGTCTAAACAGAGCCATTTCTGCAAATTATCCGATATCAAACGAGGACTTTTGCATTTTTTCTTTCGATTTAAATGACCCACCTTCTCCGAGTCGCCTTAGTGTCTGGAAAGCAACCAGGGAGGACACTTTGGGCCCGACGTGTTTTCGCTTTAAGCGTCGTTAGCTTCTGCTACCAGAGCAGGCCTGCAGTGTAGTTGCATTATTTTTTGCATTTCGCGTGGTCTCGCTGCTGTAGGTGTGTGTTTGTATAAATGTTCCTCTGGGGAGTATTTCCCTCCTCCCCAACGATGGGTGTGCAAATTCCGTTTTGTTCAGCTGTGTTGCGATGACGGTAATATTAGAGGAACGTCCATATGGGGAGCTGATAGTTTTACTTTTTGTTTTTTTAAATAAATGCATACAAGATTAAAAAAACAAAAAAAACCCCATCTTAATCAAATCCAGTTAGACTGATTAAATTTGGACCACACTAGATTTGTAAAAAACTGGTTGTGCAAAAATGTCAGTACTTTTATTTTCATGGCAATAGTTATAAACACAAATGTAGCATGTTTAATAGGCACTTTAATAAGACGTTATTTGTATTATTATATTATTATTATTTTGTTGGAATACTAAAGGCTGTTATTACTTCACTGGTAAAATAATAACTTTATGAAGTTTTCTGAACAAATGCAGCTTGTGTAATCCAACAAATTTGACAATTGTAGTGTGTTTTGTAGCCTGACGATGAGGCTTACATATTGGCATTATGAATGAGATGGAATACACTGGATCCATCATTGATTATGAACATAGATTTATTACATTTTACTGGTTTCACTGAGAGGTGGAACTGCCCAATTTATTCAGCATACCAGTACATAGAAATCACCATTGGAAATGACTTACTTGGATCCAATATCTATTGGATTGTTGCTTTGTAATTTAGGGCCACAAATTCAGACTTTTTTTTCTTTTATTTCATTGATATACTTGTCCATTTGGGTTGCCTTTTCTCAGCTATGCACTTTCAGACTGGATATATTTTAGTGACCAAGAAGGTACATTTTGCAATATTTTATGGGGAAGAAACCAGAACATGGTGAAATATAGCAAAGCACATTATTTAACAATGATATTGCAGCTTTACAGTTTCCCAATATTGTGTAGCCCTTTTTAGAAGTATGTTCGCCATTCTGCTGTGAGAGATGTTGCAAAGCCAAACTGTAAATACTTTCTGGATCTGATAACTCTGTTAGAACAACCAAACCTCCCAAAGGACAGGGCTCGGTTCTGTGACTCTGGTTCTGTGCTAACAACCTCAACACACACTCTATTAGTACATGCACACACTGGTTGCAGATGCAGGCGCTATGTTTGTTTAACTCCCACTTTCCACAACCTCAACTGCAGTGCAGCTGAAAATGTGTTCCTCATTTTTTTCTGCCATGTTTTTACTATATTACTCTCTCCTTCCTTCCTGTCCAAATAGTCATAACCGTGTCTGCTTGAAGCAGTTCTTACGGTAAGGAAGCTGTCATACCACAGCAACCACTCACTGAAGCTTCATTTAATAATCGATATACTATTCTATTTTTGTTAAAAGCTACAAAACAAAATAACACATAATAGCAGTCTGAACTGCTAGTGGATTTAGGGAGACTGTACCAGGGATGATGTGTTTTATTAGAGAACAATGTGTCCAAGATGGCTCCAGTCGCTTTCATAGAATCACATGAGTGTTTACCGTTTCTCTATCTGTGGCTGGACTAAAGAACAGGTGATGCATCTCCCATGCAGTTTTTTTCCCTTTTGCATATAGGAAACATTTTATTCTCTCTTAATTTAAACAACGGAATGAGACGTGACTTCACAAGAACTTGAGCAAAAAAGGTGTTTCAAGTTTGAAAAAAAATTGAGATTTTGTTTTATAAAAATTGTTACTTGGTGCATTAAAAAAAAAAATCCATTACGTATTTCATTTTTTATTTGTCAGATGAGCTGTTGAGATGCTCTTGACTACTGCAAAAACCTTCTGATAAATAATTTATAAATTGGCTGTTTGAGAGATGTAATTCCCATCATCCACTTCCCCTTCCTCACCAGGCATGTCTTGTTAATCCATTAATTTTTTTCATTATTATTCAATTGAAGCAGATGGTTTGTTCTGCCTCCAATCATGAATGGAAATTATTTCAGGGGCTTTTTATAGGGATATTCTGTCTTTTTTGCTAAATGAAGCAAGGATGACTTCTTTTTTTTTTTTTTTTTTTTTCTTTTCCCCCCATTTTTTTTCTCTGAAGAGTTTTTGCAGCACTTGTGGCTCGTATTTTTTGTGACAGTAGGCAGACAGGAAGGAGGGCGAGGAGAGAGGGGAAGACATGCGGTAAAGGTCACCGGGACCGGGAGTCGAACCCACAACGTCCGCGTCGAGGACTAAGGCCTCCAAACGTCAAATCAAACGTGGAGCGTGCTAATCCCCTGCGCCACCACAGCACTCCCCCTGACTATTTTTTTAAATTAAGTTGATGGCAACTAGGAATGACTATCATTTGGTCATTAAGGGGATTCTTGTACGTTGCCGTTTCATTATTTCTCTTTGCAGTTGAAATGTTCTCTGTCTTACAACTTTTGCCTTTTTCTTCAGTTTTAGTTTCATCAGACCCCAGGACATTTCTTCAAAAATCAAGATCTTTACTCCCTGAGTGCAATAGAATCTTCTTCACTGAGTTGCCTTTGACCCTGTGTTGATATACAACTAATTTAGCTGTAGATAATCACATTTACCAGCTTTTGCTAGAGTCTTCACAAAGTCTTTGCTTTTGGTTGTGGGGTTGATGTGCATCTTGTTTAGCAGCAAACGCATTCATATATGGGATACTGAATTTCAATATTATTTGCAAATAAAAAAAAAAAACATCACTCAGTCTTTAATTATAGAGCAGTTTTCATACGTGAAGGCCACATTCTATTTTATTCAACCTGAGGAAAAAAAATTTGCTACTTACCAGTGTTTTGATCAGTGACGGCAGTAATAAGCACATGTTGTTAAATCTAGTTCAAGTTTGCCTGTTGTCTTGACACGTCAACAATAGACTTATCTGTGTTCACTGATTACAGTTCAGAGCACGTAATGAGACCCTGCTTGACATAGTGTTAAATTCACACCAATGTTTGTTTGTGGTGGTTATAGCACATGTAGAATTTGTTGTCATAGAATCACATGAGTGTCTGCTGTTCTTCTGTTCCACTAATGAAAGGCATCCAGCACAGAGATCTTTACATGCGTCTTGTTTGTGGCCTTTAATTAGATATTAAAAACGGCTTATTACACCAGTATGCATTGAAACTCTAACAACATTTTTAGCTCAGTTCTTAAACGTGTGTTATGATGATCTCTTCACCTGGAGTCACTCCAAAGGCATGTTTTTGGAGAGGATTTGAGGGATCTTTTGGTCATTCAGTGGTGCTGAGAATTTGTTTTCAATCCAGACGTCTGTTTGTCAAAGTTGTGGGAAAACAGACTTCTCTGTAAATGTTATCTGCATATTTAATTGGAACTGCATGAACAGAGTCATGTTACTTCTACAATAATGGGACAATAAAATAGAATTCACTAACAAGAAGTATAAATTTTTGAAGTTGATATCCAGTCTGTGATTTAAAATTTCATGCTGACGTTTACAGTGAAATTAAGCCTATTGACTTCTGATGTGATGTTCCCAGCTGACTGGGCAGAGACCTGAACTCAACTCAGCAAGCTACTAAAACATTAGACATTAGTATTTAGTATTTAACATTAGTATTTAGGCACATAAAGCAACACCTTTTAAGTTATGAAGTAGATAACAAAATTTTCTGTAAGTTTTGCCCACGTGATTAACTGGAACCACCAGAAAAGCCAGCTTATGAATCTTAATTATCAGCGAGTCATATCACTGCTTCACTATGTAAAGCTGTTCAAGAGAAGAGAGGCCATGCAGGAATAGAGAGGTATGTGGACAAAATACCAGTCACTACCAAAAGACTTCCTGAACATACTTTTTTTTTATCAGTGACTGAACTGGAACATGACCACAATACTGTAGTAAATGAGTTAATAAGACTTATCTGATCTGTTGGAGAAACATTGTGTACATAATATGCATAGTTGTCTGGGACAAAGAAACTAGTTCCCTCTTCTAGGGCTATAAAAATAAATAGTCATTCTGTTCTTGTAGCCCTGTTTAGGGAGTTCTTTCTCATTGATGAGTTGTTGGGTAAAGTAAAGTTTTGATAGTCTGCAGAATCCATTCATCCTCAGATGCTTTCTGTTTTCTCTCAATGAGTCCGTGACATGATTTTAATATGAAATGACTAACAGACTTGTTGAAAGGTTGTCATCCTCGGGAATCTGGTTTGCTTGCCGTGTGATGTGAGCCTTCTGCTTTTCTTACGTAACAATAATCTTTAAAAGGGATGTCTTGTGTTTCTATGGTAATAATTTTGGTTTCCATGGTGACTGCACTCTCAACAGGAGCAGAGTCTCATCGAGTACAATGGGCCTACATTTCTGTGGAGAAAAGGGGATTCTGTTGAAACGACAGCCTTTGACATAGTTGGAGAACACTTCCTGTTTCTGCATCTCTTTCAAAAAATAATCAAAAAATAAATCAACCTTGAAATTGTGTTTGTGTCAGCCATTGTTAACATTGGCAGGAAACATTCATGTTATCTCTTACATCATAACGAGATATAATCAGTTGGTGTCAGTGAGTGCAGCAAGCTCAACATGAGGTTTTAAGGCAATCTACAATAAAGTGAATTAGATCTGACAGAGAGTCCGGAAGCCTCAGGACCCTACAGTAGGAATCAGGCTGACACGAACTGCAGACACTGCAGGGTTGTTGAGTTGCTTTGACTGTTGAATTCAACTTCAAGGCTGTCAGACATTGTTAAATCTGATTTTTAAACTACATTTGAGTGTTTATGTAAAATCATTGGTACCTGTGGATTGACTTGTATTGATGGATTGTAACTAGAACACTAGTAAAATAGTACCACAGGAATACATCACCTCAAGTGTCTACTAATATTAATTTTGCTGTATTCTGAACCGAGATGCAATGGGACAGTTGATTTTTATTGGTTTTGTTTGAACATTGATGGAAACGGACAGAAACACTGAGCGGTTCTGTCGGCTCCCACAGTGATGCTGCATTCTTCGAGTCGGGCCAGCAGTTGCCCTGGGAGTTGTGGCTGAACATTTGTATTGTTGCAGACTAATGGGCTGCCTCGGCCTCTGTGAATACTCGCTTGCGTTTTGGCTCTTGCAAAGTCTGCCTGTGTCCAGCTGGAGTCGAAACTTGAGTGGGCTGTACTGTGACAGACGGGTGGAGACCACTGATCTACTCCAACACTCTGCAGTTGTCAGGAAATGGACCAGATCTCCACCTTTAATTTGTCTTTTATCTGCCCTTCACTTGCTCACTGTTTTCTTTGGGGGATCGTTTTTCAGCAATGAACAAATGGAGTACATAATGTTTATAAATTATTCATTCCTTTGCTTACAGTAGATTAGTAAAGTCAACGCCATGTCATAAAAAAACAGCCAACTGGTAAAGAACTACTGCGCTGCAGTGATTAAATCTTGCTTTGTGTGATTTTTGTGGAGTTTCTTTGCCAATTATTGACCAGCTGCGCTAGACTAGCTTGTTTAGGTCATAGAGGAATCAATCAGAACCTCTATGAACTAGAAAAAGCAACTGCATGAGCATGGCAGGAAGTAAGAGAGGGAGTGGGTTCATTGAGTTTGTGAAAGACTGGCATCCTGTCAGTGGTATACCCCGCCTCTTGACCAATGACAGCTGGAGATGGGCACCAGGTCCCCCTGGGACTCTGCAAGGATAAGCGGGTGTCTCAAATATATATGTTTTTTATTTCAATTTACTAGGAAAATCTTGCCTATCAGTGTAAGATTTGCTATGAAATGAGAAATTTGCTATAAAATTGGGAACCTGTATGTCCTGAAAATAGTGAAGGAACTGATCGACTGTTTGCCAGGATGGATTTTTTTTATTTATTGCACAATCCGTTTTTGTGGAGTGTTTAGAACCAAAGAATCTAGTCCAAACCTACATTGTTAATTCCTTTTATGTGCATACAAACATAAGAAAATATACCCAGCGTGTGTGTAGAAATAAAAGCAATTTAAATAAGGCTATAGCTCTTAAAGCTCATGCCTAATGGGTTTTAGTCCAGCAGCAGGCCAGAAGGGAACATTAATCTTTGAAAGGTTGCTAAGAAGGATTTAGTTTAGTATTCAGATGTGTGCTTACTCAAAAATTGGAAAAATATTGTCTCATCCCTAAAGAGACTGATTAATCTCTCATATTTTATTATGTGAAGACATTCAACAATGTTTATGGCGCAGCAATAGAAAATGTTAAGGCTTGTCTTCTCCGTTTGTGCTGCAGGAGGCCAACTCAGGATGAACGGCGAGTCAGGTGCTGGGGTGGTGACGGCCCCCCCTCCCACCACCGTCCCACACAAGGAGCGGTACTTCGACCGGGTGGATGAGAGCAGCCCCGAGTACCAGAGAGAGAGAAACATGGCGCCGGACCTGCGGCAGGATTTCAATATGATGGAGCAAAGAAAGAGGGTCTCCATGATCCTTCAGAGCCCCGTCAGTCTATTTACACTCCCTGCCAATCAGATCAATCGGGGAATATTAAAATTTACTGTAATGCACAAGCTGGCAACTTTAAAACCATCTTCTTTGTACTCAACTGACAGGCTTTTTGTGAAGAGTTGGAGACGATGATCCAGGATCAGCTGAAGAAGGGGAAGACACCCACCAGTCTGTTGGCCTTGCAGCAGATCGCAGACTTCATGACCACCAGCATGCCTTCCATGTACCCAGCTGCACCGCAAGGAGGCATGGCAGCGCTCAACATGAGTAAGCAGGAATGAGTGATTGTAGAGGACTTTCTGACCTCAGCACTGCTATGTCTGCACTCACAATGAGTAATGCGGAGTATGCCATAGCTAACTGCAGGACAATGACACCAGCTGTGTTTCACTAAGTATAATAAGTTGTTTTCCTTGTTTCTTTAATGTTGTAAATGGCAGAGCCTCCTGACATCAATTTGCATAAAAATGGAACTTGACTGCAGAGTTTTTTATTACAATGTGTATAATTGACTTATGTTTTATTAAGTACCTTGAGAGCTGGAACTGCACTGAATTAAATAAAGTAGTTTTGTAACTGATTGCAATCTTTCCGTGTTGCCCATTTCTCTCTGTAGGTTTGGGAATGGTGACTCCAGTCAACGATCTGCGAGGCTCAGACTCCATTTCGTACGACAAGGGCGAGAAACTTCTCCGCTGCAAACTGGCTGCTTTCTACCGGCTCGCTGACTTGTTCGGATGGTCTGAGCTCATCTATAACCACCTCACAGTAAGATTGCTCTCACATTCAATAAAACGGTGCTCCTTGAACAATTTTAGCAACCCAGCAGTTTACTAAATAAATGTAGATTGGAATTAATTTGCATGTATGTAAAGTTTTAGTTGTGGTAACTTTGATTTGCTTGGGCTTTAAGAAAAGCAAATGGATTCCATCTCAAATTATCTTGATGCTAGGATTACACAAAGTAGGAATTTCACATAAAAGCCTCATTAATTTGCATGTGTTGGTTTTCAAAATAGTAAAATATAGAGTTAAGTGGGTAAGTTGTAGGTATGTAAATATTCTCTTGAAGCTTATTTAAATAATGACTTCCATATTATTTGTGAAGAGTAGTTTTTATCCATTTCAGTAAGCTACAGGTGATGTTTATATTTAAACACAAAATAAAACCGTAACTAAAATGTTACCATTGTCATTAACCATTTTAGTCAGGACTCTGCAAAGAGCAATTGCAGCACCTTCTTGGGATTGTTGGGATTGGATTGGGAATAATAAATTGTAACTTAACTTGCACATCTTTTGTTCTGTAGGTCAGAGTGAACTCAGACCAGGAACGCTTCCTCATTGTTCCCTTTGGGCTCCTTTACAGTGAAGTCACCGCCTCTAGTTTGGTAAGATTCACTGGATTTATTAGAATTTCAATATTTTTAAACAACTTCACATACGCTGTTTTCCTCACATTTTGATGTGAACTGAGTGAAAGAAGTCCACAAGACAACTTTGAGCAATCCTTCATGTTGAATCACTTTCAGGTAAAGATAGATCTTCAAGGTGAGATCGTAGACCGAGGAAGCACCAACCTGGGGGTCAATCAGGCTGGCTTCATGCTCCACTCCGCCATCTATGCTGCACGGCCTGATGTCAAGTGTATTGTACATATACACACAGCAGCAGGTGCAGCTGTAAGTGCACACAATGTCTTTAACGAGGAATGTACTGCCTTTAGCTATCGAGATGTTTCATGACACTCTGTGCTTCTTCTGCAGGTGTCAGCCATGAAATGTGGGCTGTTGCCTATCTCACCTGAAGCTCTGTCCCTCGGGGAAGTGAGCTATCATGATTACCACGGCATACTGGTGGATGATGAAGAAAGAGGTCTCATACAGAAGAACCTTGGGCCGAAGAGCAAGGTACCTCCAGAACGTGAAAGCGAAAATAAGTCGAGCAAAGCTTGGGCTATGTGACTTAGATTTTTTCGTCTTTCTTTCAGGTACTCATCCTCAGGAATCATGGCTTGGTGTCAATTGGAGAAACAGTGGAGGAGGCTTTCTATTACATCCACAACCTGGTGACCGCCTGTGAAATCCAGGTAGGTCTAACCTGAGGCCTGTAAAGTTATTTTATCTGATAGATTACACTTTAACAAATGAGACATCAAATTCATTTAGGTTTCTATTTGTCCTCATCTTCCATAACAACTACTTTTATCTCTTGTCTCTCTATAACCCTTCCTTTCTTCTTGTTGCTGTTTGCTGCACATCCTTGCTGTTTACATCTTACTTTCCACCTTTTTTTTTTCCATTCATTTTTCTCTCTGCTCTGGATCTGTCTGTGGTTTGTCTCCTTTTATACCTCAATGTTTTCCAGGTGCGAACACTGGCCAGCGCTGGAGGGCCCGACAATCTGGTAATGCTGGACCCTGCAAAGTATAAATCAAGGCCACGTGTCCCTGAGCCAGCAGGCGATGGGCCGTCAACACACCCCAAGTGGCAAATCGGGGAGCAGGAGTTTGAGGCTCTCATGAGAATGCTCGACAATTTGGTAAGAGCGATGTACGCATACTGCTACAAGGTTTACTGCTCAAAACTGGTGTTTATATTATTATATACCTGAATGGTATTCAGGAATGGTACAAATTTGTTGTGCTAGCACAGGCAGGTCATGCTAATCAATACCTGAAAAAATGGTAAAATATGGGGGGGAAAAAATCAACACTTCTAGATAATAAAGCACTTTTTACTTTTTTTTTCTTTTTTTTTTTTTTACATCCTTTTATATTTGAAGTATCACATTTTACTTTGATTTCTCAAAAATTCTGCATTCATATTCAATAAATTGGAACATATGTCCCAATGAGTCTCTTTTGTCAGATTAAAAGTACCTTTTGAATATAACTTTTAAGCAAGTATTAAACATATATTTATATGTATTAAACATATATAATTATATGTTTAATACTTGCTCATATGTTTTTGAAAACGTATTTTTAGTTGGTAGTGGAACAAATAAAGGCGCTAAGACATCTGTCTTTCTCTAATCTATTTAATGTGTTTTATGTGGTGATGAAGTTACTGAAATAAATGCACTTTTCTATAGTGTTCTAACTTATTGAATGGGTCTATATATACTGTATATACATAGATATATATTTTTAGAAATGTTCACAGGATCAACTTTAACTTCTAACTCCTGCTGTTTTCCCCATGTCTCCAGGGCTACAGGACGGGCTATCCTTACCGCTGCCCGGCTCTGCGAGACAAAGGTAAAAAGTATAGTGACGCGGAGCTCGCTTCCTCCGCCCACGGCGGTTACTCCTATGGGGAGGACAGCGACTCAGGCGCTCGCTCCCCGCTGAAACACAGCTTCCAGCGCGGCCAGCGCGACAAGACCCGCTGGGTCAATGCCGGCAGCCGGCCCGACGAGCCCTACGAGGACGGGCCCGACGGCACCAGCCCCAAGTCGAAGCCTAAGGTGTGGACGAACATAACACACGATCACGTCAAACCCTTGCTGCAGTCTCTCTCGTCCGGTGTCTGCGTGCCAAGCTGTATAACCAACTGCTTGGTCTGTGCCTACCTTATTGTTCATAGTATAGAATTTACAGCTACCTTCTTGGTAGCATTGGGTAGTTGTTCGGCATCCTGAGGGACTGGGGAGACTAAAATGGAAAAGTAAAGCTTGATGGTTAATTATGTCATAAACTTTCACAAAAAACCTGGCGACCCACAATCTACCTCTGTAAAAACCAGTGTCTAATTACTGTTGGACTTTTGTTTTTCTATTCTGCTGCAAGTGAAGTACACCTACCAAACCACCTTTCTAATGCTGCACTCTTGACTCTTTGTTTCCTTCTGGTCTCCGAAAGCTTCACGATGCCGGGCCAGCTGCCCAGAGCATGCCCCACAGCATGTCTTGTTGTGAAATGCATTGTACGTGTTGATGTTTTTCCCAAAGGAGCGAGCAGCAGGGGTGTGGCATGAGTCCTCAGGTAGGCAGGTGAAGGCAGCAAGACATGGACATTGCTGCTCACCACACAATTGCTCATCCTGAGGGCAACAATTTTTTACTTCTTTTTCTTTGCATCTTGACGCTGACTTTCTTTGTTTCTTAAAAATGAATCCAACTATTATTTAAAATCAGAAGAAGCTAGATTTGCTGAAGACGCACGTCGCTTTGCTGTAAAGATGAGTCTTTAATCCATACAATAGAAAGGGGCATGCCTCTGAGAATATTTAGTTTTTTCTGGAATAGTGACAAAAATATGAATTAAACTGAAAGTTTTAGCTTTATCACCTTACGTAGCTTTTGGCACCTCTGGTAAAGATGTATGAAAAGCCTTCAAATTAAATTATCTGTTTATTCTCATACAGATGTATTTATTTTTAATTTACCCATAAATGTTTATTTATTTTGGATACTAGAGAGACGGGGAGGGGGACAATCTTTTAAGGAATCTTTAGATTGCCCAAAGCTGCTGTTCCTTTTTCGTGCACTATTTAATTTAGTTCACAGGGTTTCTACAGGTTTATGGTCTTTAGACCTAGATAGTCATAGAAAAAGATTGACTTGTGTGTGGCAGCCTATATCTGTGTTGCTTTGGCTAAATGTTCTGGAGCATTGTTCTGAGCCTATTTCAATTTTTCCAAGATCTCTATTCAAAATATTCAAGAATGTCAACAGATTCATGATCTCATACACTATAAAACAGTCTTGGGGCCTTCAGAAGATGGAAAATTCCCACAGCATCACAGATCTTCCACCATACTTAGCACTTAATATCTGCCATGAGTCATTTTCTTCCGCAATTGTCTTTTGTTTCAACCAAGACCTACCTGGAGAGTTTGTTACAAAGAAGCTCAGTTCTAGTTTAATTCTCACTACTTTTAGTTGTTAAAAAAAATCTTAAGATTGGCTAAAATTTTCCACTTAATAAAGTTAGTTACAGGTTGGTTTTTTGGTGTAAATTGTACTGCTACAATAAGAGGAAGGTATTTTTACACATCTATAGCGGGGGTTCCAGTAGTTGTTGGGGTGCTATATAAGAAAAAGCTTCCGTGCAACCTGCTTATTATTATTTTTTCTTGCTACTCCTAGTTTGTTTTGCCTCTAATTTTTTTTGTCTAATTTTTGGTTTTAGTTTTATTCTGAAAAGCAGCTTCTATAAAATCTTCAGTGCCTGCATGATTGAATTTGTTTTAAGAAAACAACAACAAAAAAGACATAATAAAATCTGACTTGACTTTTTGAATCAATTATCTCCTGTTGGGAAAGTAGGAAATGTTATGTTGTGAGACTCTTTCTCAGTGAGTATATCATATTTACATGTTCATCTCATACTCAACCAACCCAACCCTGCTGTACCCATCCAGCACCTTTTCCTGCCCCCTTCTCTTCTGGTTTGACAACCATGCAACCAAACTTGGAGTAAACACAGGAATGAAGTCATGAGCTTTTGCTCCCCACTGCAAGTTACATGCTTGCGTTAAAATAGTTCACTAGGTGGCATGAAAGTTGGTGTTATATCTTCATTTGCTGCTCATTAATGCTAGAATTGGATGAGTAACTTCCTTTTTAATCACTCTGAGCATTACCAAGTTTACACAAATTTTATAAACTCAGCACAGTGTTGTGACAGATTTCATCCTGTGCAAAGAGGATGTTCTTTGTTTTTAGCATTGTGATGGGAGCTCCCATTTGTCCCAAAATGGCCGAGTGTTCTCGGGTGTGTTTCTTTCTTATCTCTGTTGTCCTTGTTGTGTATCAGCCTGGGAAATGACTTTGGTGATGCCAGCTCACCCCTCACTGCCACTCTCGCTTCGTAAGCCAGCATCATCGTCTTGGTCACCCACCCAGCCACCTCTCACCTCTCCACCACTCACAGCCACTCAGCCCTCACATCTCCCCACACTGCCCCAGCCCTTTTTTTTTTTTCTTTCTGTTGACTCATGCTGTTATTTGTCTTCAGTTGATTTTCAGTGTAATTCTGTTTGGTTTTAGTTCAAATGGTAGATCAATGATGATGACAAATGGCTTCCGTTGTTACAAAAGAACAGTGATAAATTGTATTATAATTTTTTCATAAAGTGGATTCAGGAGCAGGAATTTGCTTAGAATTCATGAAATCATACATACAGACAAACCCCACCATATAAACCGATAAATCTGGTGGCTTGAAACAAACATCACTTGTATACCACACCCCCATTATTATTATCATAAATTATTCTTTTCAGAGGTTCTTACTTTCATAAATTAATGAACAAGACTTATTATTTGCTCAGACATGAGATTAAAACTCAAATTCCAGGATTTGTAGGCTCTGGTCTGATACCTGAATTTAAACATATTTACAGATTTTCCCATCTGGAGCATTTTAAGACATTTGGTGCTGATTTTGTTCCAGTTTTGTATAAGTTAATATGAATACACTACCACAAATATTATTGTGGCCATAAAAAGTACAAAAACAATTTTAGTACAGTTTCAGATTTTAAAAAGTAGTAATATTGCTAGTTTTTGTGATTGGAATTAAGCCTGCTCTTGAGTTAGAAAAACTAAGAAATAACTAAGTATTTTAATTTCATATGTATTGTCATTATCTGCATTCCATTATCTGTGACCTCTACTACTTTCATTAGTAAATATTTCATAAAGTATTGTGAAACCTATTTACCCAATGGGTGAAAAAAACCCCCACAAATTTGAATGAAAAGTTTGAAGGTTCTGCTGTCTCTCCTTAGAGTTTTCAGTAGCCAAGATACTTTTCAATCAATAATATGTGAAGATATTAAAATAAGAAAAGAAAAAGATAAGATATCCAAATACTCACCTGAATCAAAAATGATGTATTTAATGCTCTGTCTCGCGCTGCCTAAAGAACAAAAAATCTTACAATGTCATTAAGATGATATTTAAGAACAGCTGATGTGATGGGTAAGTAACTGATTCCCACATGTGCCTAATTATTTACACACAGTAATCCTCAAAAAATATCCTAGATTTTCTAGGACCATAAAAATAAAACATTCTAAAACCTACCTAAACCTTCATCATCATTGACTCACTTTAAAAAAAAAAAGTCATCAAACTTTGTGGATTTTTTTTTTATTTTGCATGATTTGTAAGGCCTGCATTGAGTTATGTCTACATATATTTTTGTGCTAGTTTTATTTTTTCTTGCCATTCGGTGTTCCTGTTTTAACTGTTTAACACTTTACATCGTGTTTACAGTGGACTAAAGAAGAAAGCCTTCGCCAGGCTGGAGTAGCCAATCAATTTATCCCACTGAACACCGACCCAAAGGAAGTCCTGGAAATGAGGAATAAGGTATTGTAGTGTTTTTGTGTAGTTAAATGTTGCCCCATTCGACTGACAATATTTGAATCTCTACAACAAGATATGTTTCACTCTAACCAGATAAAAAATTTCTTTTTGTTTGTTTGTTAGATCCGGGAGCAGAACCTGCAGGACATAAAGACTGCAGGACCCCAGTCTCAGGTTCTGTGTGCTGGCACTGTGGTGGAACGTACCTTTAACCAGGTCAGTGTGTGATGTTAACGCCTCCATGCTTCGCTGCTGTAACTTTCCTGACCTGGACTTGATGCTAATGAATATGGTTTGAGTCACTTGTCCTTTAAGACAACTTAAAAGCAAATTTTCTAAGACTCTCAATCCAGGTCAGGAGGTATGTCTGAATCTAAATATCAGAACAATGCGCATGAAGTTGTTCTGGACACTGAGCTGCATTGAAAGAAACTTTAAAATCAGTTTAATTCCAATATTTTAATATTAATTACTAAAAATATTTCCTAATTAGAGAACAAAAAGTCCTCTGTGTTGTTAGGATGTGGGGGCCCTCATAATTATGACATTATTCTTTGATCACAGAGAATGTCGTTCTTGCAGGTGAGTAATGTGTGGGAAAGGTAAACATAATTTGGTTTCCATATTTCTGCCAGCTCAGAATGCGTCCATTTTCATACCCAATTTAATTTATTTAGCAACATTGTTCTGTCTTTTGAGCATCACAGCTACATTTACTACCTTTGGAGTTTCTAGTTTTGATAAACAAAAGGTCCTGTTGTAACTAAGCAACGGTTCTCTTTATTTTTCTTATGCATGTGCAAGGTTTTCCCCTCATAGGTTGAAAAGAATGCGTAACATGAAGTCTTGACTCATTGGTTCTGTTTGCATGACTCAGATTAAAGATGCTGTGAATGCTTTTGCTGTTTCCTTTTCATTTTCCTGGAGGGGAATTTGACTTTATCCTCTTTCTGCCTTTAGATATTTAAGGTTTAAGTCAGTGCAATTGTAGTGACATCTTATGAGGCATTAACAATAAAGTCTCCTATACCCTAACCAGAGTTGACCATCATCTTGTGTTGACAGTTTGAAAAGCATGCTAATAATGGCTACCACTTTCTCCGCTGCCATTCCTTTCATAACTTGACTCCATTTTTCTACAATGGTTCCTGTGTGCATGTATTCCCTCAAGTGGTTTTAGTATGCTTGGGTGTGCAAGTGCTTTGAAAAGGTATTCATAGCCCTTCAAATTTGCACATTTTTTAATGTTACAGACACAAGTTTTGGTGTATTTTATTGGGAATTTATTTGACAGACCAACACAACGAAGTGAACAATGGTGAAATGGAAGGGAAGTGATTCATAAATGGTAGCATCTGAGTTTCATATCAATTCTTCACTCAAATTCCATTAGATTGCATGGAGAAAAAAAACAAACAAAAAAACAGTAATGGCTTGAGATGACCCTCTGCCCCAGTCTCGAGTGTTTTCCAGCATCTAGCAGGTTTTCCACAACTTTATCCACGACCTTTTGCTGTGTCCTGTGGTCTTTGACCAGTTTGTTAACTAATGTTCTCTAGTGAATCTAGCGTCTTTCACAAAACAAATGTATTTCTAAAGGGATTAACTTGCACTCCAGTGGACTCTCTTTATTATTTAGGATGCTTTCAAAAGCAACAGGTTGCATACGATTTTATTTTTGTCTATTGGCCTTAGTGGGTTTAAAAGACTACCCACCACACAGTTCAGATTTTTACTTTGAGAAAAGTAAAAACATTGTATCTATTTTTCCTTTCACTTCAGTTCAATTATTAGCTACTTTATGTTGGTTTATCCCACACAGTCCCGATAAAATACATTAAAAAATTACATAAGAACATGTGAAATGGCTCAAGGGGTTTGGATACTTCTGCAAGGCACTATATATAAATGCAACAGTGGAAAGTCAGTTTACATATTGTTAGCTAAAATGAGGACCCCCTAGAAAATGAGCAACGTTTTGATTTGCTAAAGAAAAATCCTGCAGAACTGCTTAATCTTCAAGATTAAAATGTTTTCTTTGTTCTGCTTAAGAACATGTTCTGTGGGATGTTGCTGTACTCTTTCCCCCTGTTGTGTGAGTGTGACTGCTTATTTGGATGTACTCGGTTGTGCTCCCCCCTTTACATGGTTTGCTATTGCAGGATGCCCCTCTGTCTGACTGTACAGACACTATTGATGGCCTTGATGTGTCCGAGGGGTCCTATAGTCCTGCTAAAACAATTAGAAAGGTACTTACTGCTCCAATCACAAATCTATTTGACCCTGTAGTGGTATACACAAGTCCGGGCAACTTTGGTCCAAATTTGGTACTGCATTAAATTTACACCGGGGGGCAAAAATTTGTTGGATGCCTTAAGAATTGCTTACGTATTCTGGCTTAAAAATAACAATGAAAGACGATATTAAAATGTGTAAAGTAATTTTTTTGCTTGCAAATCTTGTTAATGTTTGGGTTGAAAACACAGGAAGCGATTTTCTATAGTGACTCTTCTCAGAAATAATTATCAGGAGAATTGACACTAAATTGGTGCATGGATCTGGAATCTGCTGAATCAGAGCAAAAAGCTATTTTATTTTTGTATTGTAATTTATTCTTTTGTATTGTAATTTATTTTCAAACTTTTCAATTTCATATACAAATTTCCTTGTCTATCACCACTCATTTTTTCCCCCCTTTTGACTATGACAACTTACTTAGAGAAGCTGAAGGTATCTTGACTGAGTGAAGCTTAAATGTTTGGACTGCTTATTAATCCACTTTTGACTTTATGCAAAAATAGGTTTTTAGTCTGATGCTGATTTCAGCAAAAATTTGGTCCAGGGGCTGCCCACATCCAAAGCATTTTGATTAGTTGTTCAGTCTCAACAGGCGACTCCTTTCCTAACACCCTTCTTAAAAACATTCTTATTCTTATTGAAGCTCTCTCTGTGATTTTTCTTTCTTTCTGTTTTTTTTTTCTGGTGAGAAATTAAATATCCGTATTGAAGCAGCCACAGAAGCTGCTGATTGTTACTGACTGCCACTTCTCAAACTCTGTTTCTAGCCTTCTGGTTCTGCAGACAGTTTTCTTCACATAGCTGTACTCAGAACAACCCCATCCCTTGAAGCCGACTTCTTTTTCTCACTTGTGTGTCTTGTAGGGTGAGCTGGTGACTGCATCCAAGGCCATTATTGAGAAGGAGTACCAACCCAAGGTTATTGTGAGCAAGACTGGTCCGAACCCCTTCAATAAGCTAACCGACCAGGAGCTGGAAGAATACCGCCGGGAAGTGGAGCAGAAACAGAAAGGAGGTGAAGGTAAATGTGCCATGGGAGGCAGACCACACTAACATCTTTTAAATGGTAATCTCCAAGTGAAACAAACAAAAAAAAATTTCTGTAACCATAGTTAACTTTTTTTTTAACTGTAAAAAAATATTTTCTGATATAAATGCAAGTTTATCTACAACTTTTATGTTTTAGATAATGAGTTCTGTACAAATCAGTGACTTCTGCAATCACTCATTATTTATGCTCTGCATTAAATCCCTTAAAACTGTAGGGCATTCATCTTATCATTTACAGCTTATCATTTATTGCTAGTCCAGTCACAATAACAAATTTTGTTGGACTATAAGTTGTACCAAAAGTCAATGCGATAAACGATAATATTGTTACTGTGTGACCATTTTCAAATAATATAATGGTAATGACATAATAATGCAAGAACATTTTCTCAAAGGTCAATAAACTTTAAGTACGAATGACCATTTTACACTGGAACTGGAAGACATTCTAAACATTCAGAATAAATTAACATTGCAACAGAAACAACAAATAAAATGAATTATGAAGGCTCTATAGACAAAATTGTCCTTTGAAAATAAGGGCTCATTGAGACAAATACAGCAGACTGAAGACTTTTATCATTCAGTTTTTGGTAGAAAGAGAAACTGTAAATTATGCAAATAAGAAATTTTGTTTGTTTTAATCCATCATGTGATTAATTGATTTATTGCTTATTGCGACAGGCCTATTTATCCTGATAAATTTCGTATCATAAAAGAATTCAGATTTATTATTGTCACTATAAACTCCACTTAGTGATGTTTGACACCCCCCAAAACTTTATATTTTGTTAGGATTGTGAGTTTTACTATTTTCTCAAATTAGTGTGTTCAATTAGTGTGAATAAATTTGAAATTATGATGAAAGGAACTCGCTGTGTGCCATTTTGTGACACAAATTACACTTCTTTATGTGGCTGGTGTCCTAAAGAAGCATATTACAAATGGGTATGTTTTTTTTTGTTCATTAAAACTAGAGTTTTAGCCTTTGCTTAATAAAATATAATGCCTTTGTTCAACCTCATTGTTCAGAATGGCCAAACTATGTCATCTCTCCACACCAACATGCAAAAACATGGATTTACAGTGCAACAACAGAAGAACAGTATTAAAGGATCAATCTCCAACGCACCCAGACCAGAACCAGAAGCCGTACCATCGGGTCAAACTACATTGTCCACTTCTCTTCATCCAACTGATTCGTCCAGCTTGGAGGAAGCCCAGCCTCCTGCTTCTTCTCAGGGGCCTCCTGCCCCCCAGCCTGATCGCAGCGGCTCCGATTCTGCAGCGACAGTAGCAGATGATGCGTTTTCAGGAGGAGACGAGGTGTTGTCTGCTCCTGATTCCCCACACAAGGAGTTCCACAGCGCTGTAGTGCGAGCCCTCATCAAGAACCCGCCGGATGTGGAAGCGGCAGAGGGAGGTCGGGCCGCAGGTACACCAGATGAAACGGAGACATCCCAAAAAAGCTCTGGCCTTCCTCTCCCTTCCCTGCTCATCCCGGGCTTGCCTTACTACTTACCTCCTCACTGGGAATCTGGGAATTCCTGCCTGCTGTTTCCTCCCTTCTCTCTGAGGGATTGGAGTCTGCTGCTGCCATTGTTTCACCATGTGCAAGCTCTCTCCTTTCCCACATTTCATCTCCGAAGGCTCCTCTTGGTTGTTTTGGGTCCCTCTTACTTCCCTGAATGCCCATCTCTGATGTCTTGACAAAAGGCATCAAAGCTTTGGCATATTTGATCCTTCTCTGCAGTTTGATTGGACGAAGCAGAGGAGAGAGGATGCTTGGAGTTCCTCTCTCCTCGTGTAATAAAAGTCCTTCTGTAGTGAAATGTGAAGAAGCAGTTCCTGAGTTTGGTCATCCAATCAGATTATTAGACATCAGAGAAAACGTGTTAAACCCACCTACTCTGAAAATAAATGGACTCCTTTTCTTCCTGCTAACATCTTTTTTTTTATGTTGTCATATGCCCCTTTCGTATTTCCATAACATAATCATTTGAAACTGGTTTTGGAGTTTTAGTTTTGCTTTTGTAGGAAATGTTTGTAATATTTTGCAGGGTTTTTTTGTTTTGTTTTGTTTTTCTCCTGGTTTTTGAGTCCTTATGTTGTCCTCCCTCTTTTGTATTGAAACAAGCTGATTGACAATGTTTTTTGGCATTTATAAATTAAAAGAATTGAATTCTCTTTAAAGTTTTCGTCTAACAGTTCAAGCCACATTTAATGGCAGCAAGTTTTTAAGGATGTGTAAAATGGCTTAAGATTGTGTTGTAGTAAAATAATGTCACAATGAAAGTTTAGGAAAAATGTAACGGTAAATTTCTTCAGTGAGGTGAAAAAATGAGCCATGGTTTTTATTATTTTTACCCCAATGATACGACCTTGCTATTTTAAGTTCAATCGCATTTCTATGAACGTGATTATTTTCAGATAAACTAGAATATAACAATATGTTTGCTCAAAATATAAAAGACAATACAACATTCAATCCAAATGATAGATCATCTCAATAAGTCAGAAAACAGATGCAAGAATTAGACTTTTTAAAACAAATGGAACTGTAGTAAACTAAATACTTTAAAATCACCAAAGCTCATTGTTGGAGAGCTGCAGCAAAAAAAAAAAAAAAAAGACATCTAGGTGTTACAATTTCTCCATAACAACCATTTGACTTAATCTACAGCTGCTTTGTTTTTGTTGTACCATCACAACTGTAAACATGTAAAGTTTGCTGAAGTCTTCTGGGGCTTTAACTGTGAGTATAGGTGAGATGAGGCCTTGAAGAACCTTGTCGGAGTTCTCTGTAGTAGAAACCCAAAAATGGGACGCTTGTATGATCTTTCGGTAAGCATATGATCAACAGAAAGACCCCAAACCACTCTCTCTCTTGCAATAAAAGATGAGCTTATTTTACACACCTTTGTCAGGGCTGTCAACAAATGTGACTAGAACTGTAGATGCTCTGAGTGGCTTCTTATTGGGGATGTTTCTTTCAGATCCAGAGCAACAAGTAGAGGCTGAGGAGGATGACAAAGACCCGAAACCCACATCCACACCACCGAGTACTCCTGTCAGAGCAGAAGAAGGTATGTTAGCCTGACGGCATTAACAAAGTTGCTTGGTTTGGCATGGGGTTTCTCTCAGCTCTGGTGTTCAGGACTTACAGATGGATTGTAGAGGCTCCTGTCTCTGCACCTGCCCCGTCTCTCTTTGGGTCTGTTGTGCTCTTTAATACTACTACAACTATAAGGTTTGTGTTTCTGTAATAAAAGCCCAAGAGGAGTTGATTTTTCTCAATAAAATTTGCATTCAAATGTGCTGCGAAAAGCAGCAGGGAATATTTCAAACAGAGGAATTTTACTTCTTGATTATTGTTATCCCTCTTGGTCTTTATTACTGTTGGATTACACCTTTATCAGCATCATCAGTGATGATACTGGAACTGGCTGTAAAAATAAAACTTAATTTGTCTTTTTATTATACAGCTTCTGATTACTGGTGTAATCTGATACAGAAATGTTTTTAACGTCTCTGTACAGTCTCTCCTCTCACTGCCATTCTCCATCTGTTTTGGGGTCTTCCAAGAATGGTCCCCCCTTTTCTTTTGTTCTTTTTGACCTTCAGTTATTTTCTCCAATTTTTTTTTCTGTTTTTTTTTTTTTACCATGTTGCTTGTGGTTTGATCTGCATAGACATTTGTTTCTACTTGTGCTTTTTCTTCTTTGTGGCTGCGTTTACAATCAGGAGATGGAAATACAAAAGAGTACCTATTGCCATAGTAAGTATGTACTGTTCCACCTCCTCGCTACCCTCCTAATTATTGCTCATCCCTCCACGTTTATGTTTTCTCATTTACCCTGTTTTTCTTTGCATGGCTTCAGTAGCAGATTTGGTTCTTTGTCCAAACTAACGTGTTTGTTGGGGTTTGTGACTATTCTTTCTCTTGGGCTTGGTGGGGGTTATTTCAGAGGTCCTCTCTCTTCTTATGTCTTCCTGTTCATTTTTTTATTATTATTTAGAAAAAGTATGTCAAAATGGCAACAAAAAAAAACAAAAAACAGTCATATTTCCTTACATCTGTTAAATTGGTGTTGTGGAGCGACACTCATGAAGTAAACCTCACAGCCTGCTCACTCTTTTGTGTTAGATAACCTCTTTTCCTCCTGACAACTACTCACTCTGAAATTAACCAACCTTTCTTGCACATAAGCATATTCTTTAAATGTATATTTCTGTCTCATTAAAAACAATCTTTCAGTGGTTTAAAATGTGTTGAAATGTTGTCTGTCCTGCAGGCGTGTCCTTTACCAGGTACAGCAGTGCTTTGAGTGAAGCTTTCCAACCAAACTGGCTGCTGTCGGTTTAGCTTGAAACCTGGTTGTTGAAGGCTGGCTGTTTGCTCATTGGTCTCCAGTGTCTGTCTGTCTGTGGTGTTTGATCTTATCGCTGTTCTGACTGACTCGATTTGTTAAATGAAGACGCTGCTAAAAGCTCTCTATGGTCCTGTTTCATACTGGTCTCTCTTTCGCATGGGCTGTACTAAAAAAGAATAACGTCGTTGTTGTCTGGCAGCTTTTGGGACTGTTGTGGATTCTGTTTGTTGTTTTCAAGCTGACCATCTGGATGCAACAGACGTCTGTCTTTGAAGTATTTTTTGAATGGGGCTTTGGACAGATTGACAGAATAAAAATGCTTTTCATGGTTTAGACTCCACTTCTTCAAAAATAGAGCTTTATAGCCCTTTTATTCATATATATACTTATATATATGTATAATCTTACATACAGACAAGCTCATCTACAAATTGGGCTGCTCAGTATGGAAAAAATTATTTTAGTCAGAAGTGACATCAGCTATTTAAAATTAGGTCTTGTTGAATTTGATTTTAAAAAAGTATATTGCACTTGAAGAACAGTGAAATGCCTTAAAATATGGCGTTTGCCTGATTCCCTCTTGTCAAATCTCTTAAATGTTTATTCAGATATAGAAAATTGTTTAAAAAAAATGACATTTTGGGACTAAATTTCAATTCAAATTGTACTTCATCAAACTCTGCATAACATTTTGTCTGCATTAAGTTCAGACAAAATGGAGCTAATTACATAAATAAACAAAGTTACAAAATAAAGAAATGTTTATGCAGTGTAGAAAAATAAGTTTGTTAGTCAGACCAGATCAAAACAAAGTTCATGTTAATTACAATGCTTGTAATATAATTACAAATATTATATTGCTTTTTTGGCATTAGAGCCAACTTGGATTAAAACAATCATAAAAACTACCAATATTCTACACTACTTTATGTTTGTGATTCATGAAGCTTTCATTGGAGACAAAAGATAGATATTCTTTATTCCGCCTCCCCACCCTCAAGAAAACGGTGCTAAAATCTCTTGTCAGACTGTTGCACAAACTAGATACTTGTAAAGTTTACACCTGTTGGCTGCAGCAGTACATGTTTAAATATATATTAAAAATCTCACTTGGTGCTAGTTTATCATGTATATTTTCCTGAGAACTTCTGCACTCCAACAGATTGGTTGAGTTTCAAAAACAGACAACAAAAAAATAAATAAAAATGGGGGAACTCAAATTCTTAACTCCTGGCGCTTTTAATGTGTAACCTACATACAGTCTTTTGTGATTTTATAATTCATGACTACTTGAATGACTAATGAGCCATTAATGAAAATGGCTCCAGAGTTGACTTGTGCGTGTTTTTTTTGGGGGTTTTTTTTTTAAATATTGAAACATTGTTAAATCTTTGGTCTTTCACCAGTGCTTGTTCTGTTCTTTTTCCACTTTATTCTGTTTGTACACAGGGTACAAATGAACAAGAGAACTGCAGTCATTAAGATTTCCCTGTTTAAGTGAAGGTAAAACAAACAAGAAATATGTGAAAAAGCTTTAACGTCAGAAAGAAGAAATACTGGCGATTGTTTAGTCTGTTATGTTGCTTATTGGCACTTCTGCAGGAGAGCTTTGTAATATGTTTGTGATTTTATTGGAGTGTTCTTGACTTTGTTCTGCGGTAGACTGACTTTGAAGTTAGTTATTATACTGTGTGTTTATTCTAAACACTTCTGGTTTTCGATAGAATGTTACCTGTGAGAGTGAGCGACTTTTATTTAGACTCAAACTGCTAGCTTCAGGAGTTGGTCCTTTTCAGGTAGCAAATTGTATGGATTTCACCGCTTAACCAGCAAGTGACTTGTTGTTACTTTACTGTCGCATAACCATTAGTTTGGCTTTAGCGATCTGTAACTCTCTCCTTTTTCCCCCCATCAGAGTCGTTGCCTGAACAAACCTTTAAGGATGAAAGTGATGCAGCCACCCTGAGACAGACCCTTCCAGATTTAACCCCTGACGACCCCTCCGAGGCTCCGGCTCTGCCCGTCGAAGACTCCACCCCTGCAGCTGCCACCACAGAGGCAGCTGACAGGGAGGAGGCCGCTGACGCTGGGGACCAGGAAGGAGAGGAGTCTCCCAGCAAATCCCCCTCCAAAAAGAAAAAGAAGTTCCGCACACCTTCCTTCCTAAAGAAAAACAAAAAATAGACAGTCCTGATTCGGAGAACGTTGGATAAGTCTGGCCTCGGCTTCATTTTGGTTCTTGTTTTTTGTTTTTCTGTCAATATACTCTTCAAGTGAGCCACACTTCCACAATTATACTTTGGTTCTTTTTGTATCTTTTGTTACAAGCTTATTAACCTGCTTTTTGCTTATTAGTGTGTGCCAATTTTGTATACAATGTAAAAAATAATCACATTAAGGTTTTTAATTATTAAAGGCTTTTAGTTGTGAGTGCAATCTGTCTCATACACTCCACCTGGTGTTTATGCATGTCTATAACTACAGGTTCACATGCTTAGTGACGTTGGAGAGTTTTGTTGCTTTTTTTTTATTTTTATTTTGTTTGTTAACCAATGTAACCACTAGAATGTATAGGGATTGTATCTAAATATGTCTGACGCTGCAAGGCGAGGAGGTTCTAGCCTCTCACTGAGCTGCTGCAGATTTATGACAAGTGATGACTACAAATTTCATACATGCATCCCTGAAGCTGACATTTAATTACATGTCAGCGGACGGGAGAGCTACAGTCGAGCTACTTTGGAATGGTTATATGCTCTTGTCCAAAATGCAATAATTCCAATGAAATTGTTCAATCTCAGCACATGTAATGCTTTTTCTTCTTCTCTTCTCTCTTTTTCTTTTTTTTTAAACATTGCATTGCTTACTGACATGGTTCTTTATTTAATGCTGGTCAAATACCTTACAGGCCATATTAAGTGAGAACACTGCTCTGTTATGCAAGGTTAGTCCTGCCTTGTTTGTAACTAACATTGTGCTTGCTGATCAGTCTAAGGCTTCATGCAATGTATCTGCCACTGGCTGCAAGCCTTTTATTGTGAAGGAATGTGTACATTTGCATTTTTTCTTTTATTCTAATGGTTTCATCATGACTTTTGTATTTGCTCTCATTTCACTTTACAAGCTCTGTACAAGCAGCTCTGTTATAGATGGCTGCAGCTATTCAGCTATCTAGATTTTAGTTGCTTTGTCTCAGATTAGATTAATCCATTATTGCTCTTTGTGAGAAGGAACTGTGGCCCCTTTCCTGTCCTAAAACCACATCTTTTGCCAGATACTGCTTTTATCCAGTTCCATTTATTCATGGAGAGCGTCTTACAAAGCTGCATTTTCAATCATGTCTTATAACCATAGATCTGGACGTTTACTTAGTAAAATAAATTGTGAAACCTGGGCTGTGAATACCTGTTGACCATAAAGGCAATGTACACTGGAGAAAAAAAAACAAACTTTTGTTGTGACTGCCATCGATAATGGGAAAGGAAACAGTTTGATGTTCACATTCAGGCCACTTTTCTGTGTCCGGCTTAGGTTGTTTTTATTCAGAGTCCTGAAGTGCTTTAAGAAATTGGCCACTGATGACAAATATGATTGACTTGCATTGCAATGAAGGGCTTCAATCTGAATTTGGGTTATATTTCAACTTTTTTTTGTGCTGATACCACTACTAATGTCCTCATATTCATTTAAATCAGTCTTAGTTTATTATTATTATTTTATCTTGCATTATGCTGATTTGTGTTTGTCTGAATTATTCCCAATTTAAATATTTGGTTATTACTCAATTTACAAAGTTATTACACCACTTTTTTTTTTCTGTCGTCATGGATCCACCTCTATTCTACAATGACAAATAAAAAGAAACACTACCATGAAAAGCAGAGTTGTGTGATTGGTTCTTACAATTCTGTATAATTCTCTACAATGAGCATCTGTGAATATCAATTATAACAGGTCGTTCCTCAGATTTTAATTGATTTTAGGTCTGGTCTTTGACTAGGTCATTTTGACATGTCTATGATTGGATTTAAATCATCCCATTTCAGATAGTACTCTCAGAATGGCAGTGCTTTTAACAATACACTATAAGCAGCAGTCCCTGCATCAGATAAACTTGAAGCTGCAACCAACATGATTGACATAGGAAAAATATTTGGGGGAATCAGAAAAAATGGTTAAGAATATAGTACATGCCACACTATTTACAATTTTTGCATAAAAGAAAAACAAAACAATGAAACATAGTTTCCTTTCTGCTGTAAAGCTAAAGCACTACTACTACTAGGTCTATCACATAAAATCCCAAGGAAATATATTCAAGTTGGTGATTGCATTCTGACAAAATGTGAGCAAAAACAGAGGCATGTGAGCACTTTGCCAAGCTACTGTAGGACTGAGTGATAACACCTTATCAAAGCCCATATCATCCAACCAGAACATGCTAGGTTTGTTACGTTTGTTTACATTATTATGCCTGTAAGTATCTGCTGTGTGTAAGACTTCTTTTATTTATTCACTTAATTAAAAACAAAACAATTATATACAATAGCAAAAATATACAAGCCAATAAAATGAAAGGCAGCAGAAAGAAGAAAAAAATCTGGTAATATCTGCCCCTTTCCTCCCAAACATATATTTAAACAATATGTATTTACAAAAAACAAAACTACCCAAAAACAACATCGAGCACTGTTGCAACTTTCAGCAATGTATTTGCTGAATTTATTATTTTTTAGTCCCAAAAGAAAGTACAATATAGTAAAGATTAGTATGTATATTTAAACAAATGACAAATTTAAACAATATAAATTTAGTTGCCTTACTAGTACAGCAATATACTTGGCAAGTGATCTAAATGAACCTAAAAAGTGAATTATTTCCTTTCAGGATAAGAAAAAAAAAGGAACCCTCCAAATGTTTACCAGAGTATGAAAATGTCGATGTGCATTATAAACTTTACTGTTGTAAAAAATAAGGCAGACGCAGAGACATATTTTTGACGCTAGGGGCGCTGTTGGAAACATGCCACAGGAAGTACTGTTGGCATTGTGACCCCTCTTCACGCTAGGAAATGGAAACCTGGTGAAGAAACGTGGATGCAAACAATTATATATGAAACTGTCCACAGTCATTGTTTGATTTCTTTATCCACTTGAGTTTAATAACTCGACTCCTCGCTGTGACATTAAGGTAAACATGTCTTTCTGTCTGAGACTTTGTATGTTTACTAGTTGTTGACGGTCAGTAGCTGAAAATGCTTGTTTTCCCTCTTGTTTATTAACTTCTTTATACACATCAGTAGTTTTCCTGTTTTAGTTTAACAAATCATGTTATTTAATGTTTAATCTCGTCAATAACCTGCCACATTGACATTATGGACTGAAGTTGATAATTGTGTTGTTAACTTTATATAAAGGGAATGAAGAAAATAAAGGTAAAGGTCTTTTCACTTAAGGTTTATTTAAAAACTAACACATTAACTGTGAAAGGAAGCACAAATTCAAAGTTCATTTTTGCTGGTCAGGTCAGAAAAGGCTTATATTATGTAGGTTTCCCAGATCCGGATAAGTATGTCAAAATACGTAGAAATATTTGTTTTTCCTGTATCTGTATCTGTCGCACTCTGTTAAAGTTTTATCCGTCCATCCTTTTTATTTGTCTGTCATATGTCTTTTATTTCCTTCCTTACTTTGTGTTTTTTCTGCAGAATCCAGGATTAGTCTGACTTTTGCAAGAATATCTGCTTTTAACTGGTGTACTTATATTTGAAAACCGGGCAACTTAGAAAATGTAGGGAATTGCAGAGTTTACTGAAGAAAAAGTTTCTGAACTCTGTTCTATGAAAAGTCAATGATTTATGCGTGATTATCTGTTTGTTCTCCACAGATGGGGAAGGCTCCTAAAAAGAAGAACCTTGCAGACAAGGTCCGTAAAGCCAAAGCAGCCACTGAGATCAAAAACAACCCTTTTGAGGTGAAAATTAACAGAAAGAAGTTTGATGTTCTGGGGAGGAAAAGCAAACATGATGTGGGTCTGCCAGGAGTATCCCGCTCCAAAGCTATCAATAAGGTGAGAAACAGCTCAACTATCTGGCTTGTTTCATTTTTACAGCCTGTTTTATATTTATATTTCATTTATGATTTGCTCTTTTATGTTGTGTAATAATTTAAATGAAATCATTTCCTTATTTTGATAAGAGAAATTTTGTTAACATGCTTTTATATCAAAGATATAGTTGTTTATTTTGCTAGAAACGTATTTGAAAAGAAAACTTGATGCCACAAACCTTTTATTTACAACATTTACCATCATCTGTTTGTTGCTGCTTAGTCTTTCACTTGTCTTAACAAACTTGACAGATTATCCATTCTGGAAAGTACAAGTTGTTTTTTTTAATCAGTTTTATACATGATACAACATTACAACAAGCAAACCAAAAAATATTTTTATAATGCTAAAGAAAAATGGTGCTTGGTTTTAGAATTTTCTGTTTTTAAAACAAATAAAAAATTTACAGAGTGGGGTGTGGATTTACATACACACCATCGATTTAACACTGTGCCATGTTGAGAGAGGATTTTTGAAGCAAATGGAATTACAAACCAATTTTAAGTAGATAGTAGATTGAAATAATCAACAATAAGGATATTACTTTGTTTTTTAACATTTTTTTTAATCTACAGCGAAAAGAAACGCTCCTGAAGGAGTACAAGCAGAAAAACAAGTCTAACAAATTCATTGACCGACGCCTTGGAGAGTATGATGCCAAAATGACTCCAGAAGACAAAATCCTTCAAAGGTTTGCCATTGAAAGACAGGTTGGTGACTTCTTCATTGATCTAGGTTGGATTTGATTCCTTTTATTGACTTGGCACAGAAAGTAAGAACATTTGTGTTTGGAAAATTATTTCTTTACTGCACAAATGCTTATTGTACGTTGGCACTGAATCTTTTCATTTTTTCTGGTCTTTGTTGTCTGGATGATTGAAGATTTAAGAAATAAGACATATTTAACAATGTTTTCAGTGAATAAGTAGTAGTGATTGATAGAACTGTTTACAGCCAAAACAGCCTGACACTTTCCTCAATACTTCCGTCACCTACTTTTGACATATTTCTTTCTGTTGGTGCTTGGTTTTTAGCGTGCCCATGGAAAGAGAGATGTCTATAACCTGAATGAGGAGGAAGAACTGACTCATTACGGCCAGTCATTGGCTGAAATTGAGAAATTTAATGACACCGTTGGTAGCGATGATGAATCAGAGGAGAAAGGCCTTTTATCAGGTGAGTACGAACCACAGACACATTTAGAAAAATGTTATGTAGCTCATGGATTATTCAGGAAAGGAAAGTTTATTTGAATGCCACATTTTCAGCAACAAACCAATTCAAACTCCTTTGCATAATGGAAAGGAGTTCCAAAGACCTGCATTACAAACATGCAGGTCTTTTTTTTTTTTTTTTCTTGTTTGTTTCCTATCTATTTACTGATGTAAATTGACCTCATTTGAAAATTCCCATCATCTAATTATTGCGTGTGAGTTATGTCATCGATTTGTTACTAAGGGTGTTTTATTTTGACACGCAGCTGAGCTGACCGCCTCCCATTTTGGAGGCGGAGGGGGTCTGCTGAGGAAGAAAACATCTGGGGGGGACCAGGAGGATGAGCAGGGGGGTCAGAAGACCAAATCCAGACAGGAACTGATTGAGGAACTCATCCAGAAGTCCAAACAGGAGAAGGTGAGCTGACTCCAGAGTCATGCTGATATAACAGCACATGATTAATTGTTAGGCAAAATAACAATTATGGTTTTTTTTCCAACTAATGATTGCAGTGATTTTTTTTCCTGGTGTTTAAAAGTGTCCATGCAGTTATTTCTTTCATTTAATTAACCTTGTATCCCTTTTAAATGTGTGTTTTAAACATTGCTGAAATGTGAGATTGGAGAGGCCTGGAAAATGATGCAGACATCTGTTCACAGAGGGAGCGTCAGGTGCAGAAGGAGGAGGCCCAGGAGCTGACGGAGAAGCTGGATCAGGATTGGAAAAGCATTCAGGCTCTGATGGTGAAGAAAACTCCCAAAGCCGAACACGTCGACAAACCGGAGGAGAAAGCAAAGGTATGGATAAAAAAACTAAACCCTGAAAGGTTTCTGTCTCACACCTAGTCCTCCTTTGATTTCTGCTTCTTGTTCGGGTTTATCAGCCGGAGGAGTACGACATGGTGGTCCGAGAGCTCGGCTTCGAGATGAAGGCCCAACCCTCAGAGAAGATGAAGACCCCAGAGGAGCTGGCCAAGGAGGAGAAGGAGAAACTGCAGAAACTGGAGGTGACTGCAGCAACAGCTGCAACTGTCATCACTGCTTTTATTTTTGCACCTTTTTATGTGACGGGTTCAATCTGTTTTATGTTTCTTCAGGCTGACCGTCTGAGGAGGATGATGGGAGATGAAGGCGGGGACAGTGTGCAGAGTCAAGTCCACATGTCTGCCGACGACCTAAACGACGGCTTTGTCTTGGACAAGCACGACAAGAAAACTCTCTCTTATCAGGTATCTCAGTTCAAAACAACAGGGGTAGGCTTTAACAGATTTTGTTTTTTTTAAAATTATTTTTAAATAAATGTTATTTTCTTTCTGAAAGGATGGAAAATGGAACATTGAGGAAGAGGCTGAAGACGACAAGGAAGAGGAGGGAGAGACTGGAGAGGAAGAGGGCTCAGAGGAAGAGGGCGAAAATGAAGAGGATGATGATGATGTGGAAGAGGAGGGCAGCTGTGAAGATGAAGACGGTCACTCTGACCTTGAGTCTGAACAGGAAAGTGAGAATGAGGAGCACGATGAGGAAGAGGAAGCGAGCAGTTCCAGGCAGCAGCAGACTCTGAGCAGAGAGGAGCTGAAGGCCCAGCAGGAGGCAGCCAAAGCAGAGCTCCCATACACATTCACCGGTGACTGCTCTCACTCTATTAGAGATTATTTTCAATTACGAATGTACATGGGCAAGTCGAGGCCTTCATCAAGATTTCTTCTTCTCCAAAAGAGTTTAAAAATCTCTTTCTTCTTTTAGCTCCTGAAAGCTACGAAGATCTGAAAGATTTGCTTCACGGTCACACACCCGACAACCAGCGCCTCATCATGGCCAGGACTCAGAAGTGCAACCATCCTGGTTTGGCTGCAGGCAATAAGCTTAAGCTGCAGGTGTGCCACGAAACGTACGATTTATCCAAGTGAAGTTTGCGTGAACTTAAGTTGTTTGTTTTGTTTTTCTCAGAAACTTGTGGGTTTTCTAATGGAATACATGGGAGAGTTGGCTACAAGGAGTCCACCAGAGCTCTGCACCATAGATAAACTCATTCCGTGAGTTCAGAAAGTGACTTTCTTTCCTTACTTTACATCTGAGGCTTAAATTGTAGAAAAAAAAAGGATTTGTTCACATTTTCTTTTTTATTTTCTGAAGGGAGCTGTACGCTTTGTGTCAGATGTTCCCTGAAGCAGCCGGCAAAGCCATGCAGAGCATCCTCGGAGATGCTGCTCACAGCATGGAGGAGGCAGTTGAGGTCAAAGGTCATGCTGCTTTTCCCACATTAGACATGGTATGAATTATTAACTAGAAAACTGACTACCTCCCTTATTCTTTTTATTTAGTTTCTGACAGGTTTTTACAAGATTTTGGTCTTTGGGTCATAATAGCCACGAAAGCTGCTTTACTTGCCAACATGTTTTAGTTCGTAATTGTCTTGAAAAACCGAATGCTAACTTCCTTTCAATGGACTGTATTGTAGTGTTTATGGTGCCATGAATTTCCATGTTACCACGCTATGGGGAAACAAAGGCCCATAGTATCACAGATCCTCCACTAAACTGGAGTTAAAACATGAGCTGCTTTTCTACATATTTATACTTTGTATTTCATAGAAATCAGGTGAATTGTTTGTTGAAGAAAAGGTCCTTTTCTTCAACAAGAAAAGGACCTTTTCTTGTTGAAGAAGAAAAGGTCTTCTTCAACAAGAAGAAGACCTTCTTATTTAGTGCCAACATAAATAGATCTGCCATCTGCTTCCATCTTCTCCTCGATGGACATGATGACAGGACCAACTGGTGGGGGGCTGAGATTCATCTGTTTCTCCACTTCGTTCTGTAACTACTGAAATCTCATTAGAGACTATCGAACTCCATGTGTTTATGTTTGTGATGGTTGGACAAAAAGATGCCTTTTTCCTAAGATCACTTCCTTACAGGTAGTTTAAATGTTAACTGTGACTAATGAGATTTTGCTGGCCGTTAAACATGTTTGTTTGTAGTATTTTAAAGGTTTAAATATCATGGTTTTAGTTTTCTAAAAGCCACATTTAATGGGTAAAAATAAAAACTTGAGTATCAGTATGAATGTTTCAGAAACTAAAAAGATGAAACAGAATTTATTTCTTTAGTTCAGAGTCTCCTGGTGTGTGTATGTTCTTGCTCATCAATTAGCTCTGCTTCTCTCCTTCATCTGCGTTCAGCATGGCTGCAAGAAAAAGTATTTTTTAACAAAACTTTGAATCCAAACCGTCTTTGAAAGTTATGCAAAACCAGAGTTACAAAACAATAATAATAAACTGATCTCCAGTGCTTCTACCAGACTATGTCAAAGCTCGTTTGTGTTTTGTATTTTTAGCTTGTTTACCTCAAAGTGACAGCATTGCTGTTCCCAACCTCAGACTTCAGGCATCCTGTCACAACTCCTGCCCTGCTTTTTATCAGCCAGACCCTTACTAAGGTAAGACAACTGCATCTTGATTATTGTCTGAATTGTTTTCTTTTTTTCAGTTTTTTTGTTTATCATATGTAAAATTGTAAGTAAAACTTCAGCTTCATATTTTTTAGACCAGCAGAAATTCTCCATGTATACTGTAGAGCTGAAACATATTTTACATTTTCTAAACTAATAGTTCTACTGGATCTATTCAAACTCCCACCAAGATGCTTATTGTCTGCAACAAATATTTAATCTCTTTCCGTCTGTGTGTATTTTGTGCTTTTTAGTGTCCAGTGAGATCATTACAAGACCTAACATCAGGTTTAGTGCTGTGCTGTCTGGCTGTGGAGTACGTCTCATTTTCTAAGCGCTTCCTGCCGGAGCTCATCAACTTCTTGAGTGGAACTTTACATCTGGCTGTGCAGGACAAGGCCTCTACAGGTATGTTCACATTATTAAAGCTTCTATTGGTTCACCTTGCAAGTTTGGTTTTGAGGTGAAGAAGATCTGACCTATTTTGCCTATTTGTTTCAGGTTGCATGGTGGTGCCCCCCTTCAGGCTGTCAGGGAAGTACAGTGATCTGCTTGTGTTATCTAACTCAGAGTCCTGCAGCAGCTGGAGCAAGAAAAACCTGCCGCTGTCCGCTACCCAGCAGCTGGAATTCAAAAATGATCTGAACAAAGATCACTACAGGTAAGACTTAAATCACTTTGTGTGTTAAGTTGTTTTAAGGTTGACAGCTTATATCTAATAATTTGGCATCTCCTTTAATAAATCAGTCAAATTAAATTATAAAGAAAGATGGTAGCTGACGTTAACGAAAGGTTGCATTTCCTTGGTATTTATGTTAAGCTACTGCCACCTATTTGACTTTTTGTTCCGATGCAATCACTTTGAACATTTTATGACTTCTGTTAGCAATAACACAACCAGAAAAATGTTGGTAAGAATTTAAATATCCAGATAAGGATAAGTATGTAAAAAAAAAAGAAAAAAAGTTGATGTTCAGATATAGATATATTGATGAAGGGAAAGAAACTATGGTTCAAATATAAAGAGGGATTGAATTACAGAGCCAGGGAGCAATGTGTCTGAAAGATTTCACATGGTGTGATCAAGAGGGAAAATAAAAGGAAAGTTCAGAATGGAGTGCTATGTTTGAGGACTTGAGATAAGTGTGAAGGAGCAAGCTTATAAAAGCTTTCAGCTAAAAATTATCATTCAAATGATTGCTGTTTTTCTCCCTGTCATTGGAAAAAATGTACAGGGGCTGTAACAGCTATGTCAAGACACTAGGTGGCAGTACCAACCACAATAATGACATATTTAAAAGAAGATCCAGAGCATGGCTAAAGCTGTGCTAGCTAGATTGTAGCTAGCACTGCTTTTTTGACACTGCTTTCCCTTTTTTCTGATTCATTAGATTATTTAGTTTACATTTTAGTTTAATAGCACCAAAGTCAGTCAGGATATGCATGATGTGTCCTGATGGATGGTGGGTATTTTGAGAAATGTTTTTATCACCAAATATTCTGTTTGTATTTTGATCAAAGAAGGTTCAGGAAGGTTTTGGTGCCTCTGCAGGTTACAGACTTAATGTTAATCTTAGTGAATGGAGCTGCAAGAACCAAAATTAGAAATTTAAGAGCTTTTAGAGTAGTTGCTCTGTTTGGAGGGAGATATTAATGACAGATGATGGGGCTTAAATAAAGACAAGCAGAATGAGTCAGAAGATTGCAAAAGAAAATGTGTTATCAATACTTACATGTACATTACTGTTATGATGTGATGAATGAGCCAATGATCTATTAACTGCAATCAAGATTTGGGGTCATTTTTTAAAAAATAGTCTGTTTTCTCTGCACAATCAAATAAAGCAGAGAGAGGCAAGGTCAAATCAGAATCACGGAAACGAGATTACATATGGAAAAAAAGGGAGCCGAGGACAGGCCTGTGTGGAGCACCACTGGTAACAGGTCAGGGTTTCCATTGGCCATTTATAATCTGTGCAAGTTATTGATTAAAGTATGCAAATAATGGAAAAAGTCTAAATAGGGCAGTCAGACATATCTGTGTCAGAGTTTCACACTATCAGGAGAACAAAAATGAAATGATGTAATGGAAGACAAAAATTGAGACTGAAACAAGACTGTAATTATAGTACAAAATACATATTTGTTCTTTTTCTGTCAGGACCAACATTCACCCACCTTCCTTCAACCAGCTGTTGATTGAGTCTGCGTGTTTCTCTGTATTGATCCAGATAGCGACTTTCATTGACACAGTGTGGATGTGAAAGCCTAAGATACACCACCATGCTGTGTTTACCAGCACACACTTTGTGGCTCAGAGCGTCCCCTCGTGCAAGTCTGAGTCACAGGCGTGCTTTCACACAGCAGCTGGTGTGTGGGCACAAAGCAAAGCTTGCAAACAGGCTTCAGTGGAGTACGTTCATGCACCCTTTGAGAGAGTGGGCATTTTTATTTGTGCCCGACAATAAATATTAGTCAGAAACATTAAATTAGATGCTCAAAATGATTCAGGCTTTGAAATAATAGAAAAACATATTTCTGAAACTGTTTAATTGTTTATATCGAATAAGGACGGAAAATGTGAACTAGATAAAAAAAGAAAATCTTTTAATCATTTACAATAAAACCGTTCTGTGTTTAAGCATTTCTGTGTAAGTCAAAATATGTAAATTTAATCAAAAATCATGTTTCCAGGATTTTCCTGTAAAATGATTCACACGTTCTGTTGAAGACAGAGAAAGCATCGATCGCCTTCGCACCATGTGAATACATTTCTGCACGTCCTCACACCTCAGCGCCCAGTTATTTTCTGATTTCTACATTCCTTTTGGCTATTCAGACACATGCTCACCAGCTGCTGTGTTTGCAAAGGACAGCGACTGTAGTCGTTTTTGCAGGAGTGATTAAATAACTAGTCAGTGAGTGTACTCTGTATGAAAGTTAAATTGTCTCTAAACAAATAATGATAAAGATGCACACACACACGGACGCACTTATGCATGCACAGTACTGAAATTATACAGAAATATTCATACAGTTAATGCATGAATATGCTTGTCCTATTCATTATGGAAAACTACTTATTTGTTTCTACATTTATATTAAATGATTTTATGCACATATGACTTGTTTGTATATATATATAAAATAGTTTTTGGTTGTCCTTTAATATATTCTGACTAGAACCAGATCGCATTGGTACTGCAAAAGACTCCACTCTTGGAGCACAATAAGACTTATGTGTTGTTGTTGTTTTTTTATTGTTATTATTATTTGTGGCGCTACGCCATTTTAAATCATGAAGTTTTTCTACTATACCATTAAGTAGTGACACTTGATTAGCCAAAGACTCCTAATCATTGATGATGTCACGTTCGACAGATTCTACACATTTTCAAATGAATGAGTAATATGAGTTCAGGAACACATTTTATTAAAACGTACATGTATTGTGCTTTTCTGCCACACAATTACAGCTATTTTGAAATAATTTTCTTCTGAACCTCTAAAAACCTGTCAAATGTTGTGAAAAGCAATTTACATTTTAACAACGCGCCCAAACTGGTTGTTTTCCAGTCTAAAGTGTTGAAACTAATTGAAATAGTACTCAATTGAACAGAAACCTGGCAACACAGCTGTTCTGTTTTTTATTTATTTTTTATTTTTATTTTTGTTTTGCGACTCTATGGCAATGTTACAGCATCACATATTGGCCTGGCATACCTAGTGCACAATTTTCTGTTGTCCTGCAACTTGTTGTGGATGCAAATTCTTTCTTACTTGTTTACAAGAATATACTGTGCTCATCCCCATGTGTACAGAACCTAATAGGCTGCCGTCAATGTCTTCGTTTAAACCTTGGTAGTTGCAATTTCCAAAATTATGTAAGTTTTAAGGGTTGTTTTTTTTATGTTAAACTGATCCAAAAGATTGAATAACTTCTAAATTTGCCATACATACAGTTATTTCTTACTGGGTTTGACTTGTCAGAAGGATGTAAGAGTGGCAAATAAAACGTTTTCATGTCGGATGAAAACGTACATGCACTTTCTATTAACAGACATCTAAAAATAGGAAGTGTATGCAATTTTATTTTATTTTTTTGCCCTTGGCAAAAAGGAAGAGACACTTGGTAACCATCCTGTGGAGACGTTGAATATGTAAAGAGAGGATGTAGGTGGATGTAGGTGGATAGGTCATACTTGTCTGAAACAAAACTGTTTCAGACAAACAAACTGTATATCCTTTTTTTTTACAGGTTGAATTGCTTGTCTACTTGCCTGGACCTGGTGAAGAGATGTTGCCTGCTCTACAAAGATCTCACCTCCTTCACGCATATCTTCCAGCCAATCAGAATGCTTCTTTCCAAGCATCTTTGCTCACAAATGTTACCCAGTCCTTTACAGGTTAGAAGCATGTTGGTTTAATGAAGCAAAGTTTCCCTTCAGCTTTTTCTCTCCGTGTCCTTATCTTTTGTGTACATGTATTTTCAGTTAATTATAGTGTTTGTTGTTTTGCTGCAGGAGCTTCACAGCGAGATCTTGGACGCTATCAGCAGCGCCTCTGTGACTCACACTCGGCTAGTTTTTGAGAAGAAGAAGCCGATTCCCCTGAAATTGTTTACACCAAAGATTGTGGAAGTGTAAGCGTCAAGAGAGACTTCTTCCTTCCGGATCCTGTTGTTGAACAATAAAAAAATGGTAAATATATATTCATCTGCTTTTCTTTTGATTTAATTTATCTTTTTTAACAGATTGGACTATGGAAAGAAGCGCGGCAGCACCAGAGAGGAGAGAGAGAAGGAGCGACTAAAGCACAAGTACAAAAAGGAGTTCAAAGGAGCTCTGAGGGAGATCAGGAAGGACTCTCGCTTCCTTGCCAGAGAAAAGCTCAGCGAGGTCATGAACAGGTACGGATGAAACTCAACGTTCGTGTGCATTAATGTGAACCAAAGCACTGCAACACCTTTAACATGTTTACATATGTTGTGTTTCAGGGATGCAGAAAGAAAGAGGAAGGTCAAGGAGCTCCTTGGCAGTTTAGCCACTCAGGAGGGAGAATGGAAAGCTCTGAAAAGGAAGAAGAGAAAGTGAAATCCAGAATTATAGTATTAATCTTGTGCTTTTCATATTTGTGGAATAAACATTTTATTGAATTTTAAGGAATCTTAATTTTCCTTCTTTATGAAAACATTTTGTGCTGATTGAAAGTCAAGATTTCGCATTAGAGTTACCAAACTTTTTCATTCGGGTCATTTGATAAGAAGTATCGTTGCTTTTCTGTCAACAAAGAGGACACATTAGAATAAGCTCAAATTCATAAAATAATTGACACAGCTGTTTTACTGCATTTCTAATCAAATGCTCTGGGTGAATAGGGGCAGTAAAAATCGATAAAACTCCATAATTTGTCATGAATGTGTCGACCATCATGTTTCAGAAAGGTAATGATTGTGAATCTATGATGATCAAATTTCTCGCTGCAGAGAAATTCAAATAATCTTGTAGAGCATTAGGTTTACTCAAAACTAAATCCGTCTCACAGAAGCCCAACATTTTAAAATATGAGTTGTATACGACCCTGCAAGTAATTTTGCAGGGTCATATACTTGCAAAATTAGGTATATGACCCTAATTTTGGGTCATATACCTAATTTTTACTAGGTATATGACCTAATGTACCTAATATATTAGGTATATCTGGTCTCTTTCTAGAGCTGAAGAATTTTATTAAATATCTATCAAAGTTCCAAATTTCCTCCAACTTTGAAGCAATTGTAATTCAGTTTTACAATGTAAAGGCTGTAAAATGATCACAAAATAATAGCTTGATCTCTTTGGGTTTTAAACTTGACCAGAACTGTTTTCTCCCTACAGCAGTTTTAGAACTGGGAGTGCAGGGAAGTCTGCATCAGTTAAATTCCTTTAAAAAATTTGCCACAGTTGCATCTTTTCATTGGCTTTCTAGTTCTCAGCAGAAGCTGAATTTGGGTTGATTTCTTCTAGGTGGTCCATCTCCGGAGATGCTAAGCAATTGACAGATTGAGAAGAGAAAATAGCTAGTGATTTGATAGTTGTTCGTGTTCTTTGGTTGCTGGTTCAATATGTTGTTAGCAAAGCCGTGACTCGGCTGGTGAACAACAACCACAGAGAGTCATCCTTTGGATGGCATGAACGTACCAGGACACAGCAGATGGTTTAGCATGTTATGGTGGCTATTCTTTCTATGAAAATGTACAAGTGGGACAGTCATGCTCAAGGCCAGACTGATTGACTGGTTTGGCACAAAACAAAGGTCTGTTGGTATCATTAATGAAACAGCTTTTTAGTTTTGCATTACACTTTAACGCATGTTGCTGCTGTCAGGGGGATAGTCTGACTCGCTGGTTTTGTGCTGCTTTCTCACAAGATGATGAGTGAAGCTGCACTAACATCTATTTGACCTTGTTAAAATTGAATTTGTTTAATTTTCTGGTTACAATAGCTTATTTAGTAAAGCGCAACCCATGTGTTCTCAGTACAGCCGTCACAGGTTCAAATCCCGGACTGATGACCCTTGCCACATGTTTACACCCCCGTTCTCGTAACTTTATTTTCTGTCTGATAACAAATTAAAAGCCAGTTGATCCAGTTGGATGATTTAAGTTCAGACTGATAGAAGCTGAAAAACCTCCTACTCCAGGTAATATATCCTCATCTCTAGTTTGCATTGAGCGGTTCATCAATGTAAATATACAATTTGTTTTATATACAACAGTTTTTTATTTCTGTCTCTTTAGAGTCGTAATTATGCTTCTCTTGACATGATGGTGTATGTGATCTCCATTTTCTAACCTTAACTGAAGAAAACCCAAAAGCTACTTTGCTGTGAATTAAACCAATCTGGATCTTGCAATCTGCCTCTTTTGTTTACTCTGTCCCCCCAAACACAGACCAGCATGCAGGTGTTTACCTGTCATCTCGAGAGACAGCAGTGTCCTCTTCAAGGACACGGCAGCATGTGGAGAAGTGGAGGCCAGAGGTCACCACCTTTAGCTTCACAGGAAATCCTGCTCATAGAAACACCCTTTCTTGTCTCCTTGATGTCATATGCAATGCTTTTATTTAAGTCATATTTTCTGTGAGTCCCATTTTTTTCTTTTTATTGCAAAAACATCAGGATTTGACCAGCGTCTAGATCAAAGCTAGATTTAGTGTATGAATAATGAAATGTTTTTTCCTCTGACGTACAAAATAATATAGAGGATTTATAGTCCTAGATGTCTATAGCAGATGTAAACAAAGATTTCTAATAAGCCAGTTTGACAAAGAAAACACAAAGCAACAACTATTTTCATAGTTTTTACTTTACAAGTTTTTGACAGTAATTTTTGTCTTCTGCAGATATTGTAGTGGAATTATTCTTTTCTAAATTACTGTTAAATTTAATGATATTTCTGATAAACATCCTCCACTTAGTTTCTGATTGCCAATCTGGGGCATCTCCGGCTTATTCAAACATATTGTACAGTTTGATTAGTTTTGAAACAGTTCCGATCACAATTTGACAAAATAAGTTATAAATGTAAAAAAAAAAATAAATCATCATACACAAAGTGACATTTACAAGATTTATGTCCAGTAAAATTAAAGACAGACTTTTGAAATTGTATCTGTCGTTGGGGATTACACAAAGCCATCTGTTGTTCTTATAGTGTCTTAAACCATTACCCTTAATATGTGTAAACTCTCTCAAAATGAGTTAATTTTTTGTTGAAGTAGAATAGACTCAATTATAAATGGTGAGTTTGGAGGGTTTGTTCCTCTTAACCTCCTTATCCTCACTGTGCTTGTTAAGATAATTTTGCTTCCCTGTTCAGTCTTATTTGTTTCTGTTCAAGTTTATTTACCCTTTAAAATATTACTCTGATTGGAGATTTAGGTGAATTTAAACACATATAATGTAAATATATTACACGTATATTAATCTACATTAAATAAGACTTTTACCTCAAACGTAATGTAAAAAAATATAAAACTCTCATATGAGTTTTATGTAAGAACCTGTTGTTCAACAAAGCAACAATTTGATATCAAATTGTGACTAAGTCTGTTTTCATTTAGGAAATCAGGAGTTGAAACAGAAATGTGATTCACAAACACACATTTGTTTTGTAAATACATAATTCGCCACACTGACTTGTTCACACAGGACTTCCAAGAGCATAAACCCGCACTTTACATATTTTATTCAACGTTTGAATCCAAATAAATTCATGATACAGCAGTGAAGCTGAATATTACTTTTACATGCTATAAAATACAACATGAATGCACAAACAGCCCAGTACTTTATAGTATTCTATTCATTGCAAAAAACAATGACAAAATACACAACAAAATAGAGAATATCATTATGCATCCATCTCAAACAGACCTGTGTGAATTGTTCCTTTATATAGAGACACTTAGGTGTTTGTAGATTGTTGTGTACTTCCATGTTTGTGTTACGGACGCAGCCAATCAGCTGACAGCGGACACACACACGCGCACACCCCCACGTACACACACTCTGGGATCAGGTGGCCTTCTCAGTGGGAGGGAGTCACTGTAAACGACAGCTGGTCACAGAACACACACACCTGAGCCGCCGCCCGGGACGCAGGACGCGCCAGCACACTCGCACAACATCACTCTGTCTCCCTACAAGACATTTACTGCAAAGACACACAAAACGGCACGCACAGAAACGCACAGACGCCAAGCACAGACTCCATGACGGACCAGAGACGAGGCACGACGGGACTTGGCAGAGCGACATGGAATGTTTGGATCATTTTGCTTCGACTGTGAAGCCGTCGAGCCGCTCAGTCGTCTGAGTCCTCCTGGGGCGAGAGAAAAGAACAGGTTTTGCTGTGACTCTGCTGCTGCATAGGAAAATGTGATATGATCCCCCTACTCCATTATGATGTTGCATCCCAGACACTGGAGCTGGTCTATAAACACCCCACCCAGTCATATGATTTATTAATGACCTCTGACTGCTGTCACACAGGGCTGAAAGTCAGTCTGTGGCCTTGATAGGTTTCAGACATATTTGTTTTCTTTATCTGTATGATCTTAAACATCTTTCTGAGACAATCCTGATTAACAGTATGAAATATAATTAGCTTCCATTAGCTGTAAGGTAAAACCTTTGATTAATTAAAATAATTATCACCTTTATACGTATTCTTGCAAGCTCTCAAGCAAAAGTGAGATGAACCCTCATACAGGTATCCACCAGTTTCTTTGTATTGTGCAAAGCAGTTTAAAAATTGTACCTCTGTAGGTTCAGTGGAGTCCGTATCGATCGGTGATTCCACTGCATCTGGTACTGCTGAGACATCCTCACCCTGCAGAAAAAAATAGAAATATATTTCACTTCCCAATTTTATACCTCGTCTGTGCATCTTTCAGACATCTCGTGAAGATAACATTGTACGGGACATCAATAGTGTTACTGTACGAGAGAAGCCCACATGTTTAGCCTTAAGCCTTTCTTTAGCTAAACTAACTCATGTATTGTGTTGTGTACTTGGAGAGTAGTCTATTATTTTTAAGTCAGTTCGAGACACTTGACTATACAGTTCCTTGCAAGTGTATTTAATTGTGGTAAACCAGTCCAAAGTCACACATAACTGTGAATTACAAGGAAAACAATGCAATTTTTTTGCATAGCAAACAATCTTGACTGGAAATGTTAATTTGCAGTCAGACCTCCTGAATCAGTACCAGAACAACCTTTCTTCATAGAATTTGCACATCACAGACATTTTTGCACATTCTTCTTTGCAAAACAGTTCAAGCTCAGTTAAGTTGAATAAGGAGCATCTGTGAACATTAATTTTGAACTGTAGACCTACATTTGATTAGATTTATGTCTGGCCTTTGACTGGGACATTCTAGCAAAATAATTTGCTTTGATCTTAACCATATGATTGTTG
The DNA here is from genome assembly GCA_903066825.1 of Alfaro cultratus. NCBI lineage: Eukaryota > Metazoa > Chordata > Actinopteri > Cyprinodontiformes > Poeciliidae > Alfaro > Alfaro cultratus. The sequence goes on along the minus strand of CAEFZX010023529.1, from coordinate 81,453 downwards.
CTCTGTATCTTTCAGGTCATTTTGCTGTTAGGAGGTGAAACTTTTTCTTGGTCTGAAGTCTTTTTCAGCTTTTATTCCCAGCTCTTCCTATCAACTCAGACCAGCTTCCTATTCCCATAGCAGGAAAAGTATCCCCACAGCATCATGCTGCTACTGCTATGTTTAAAGGTGAGGATTGCGTGTATAGGTTGTAGAGTCAGTATGCCATCAGGAGCAATTAAGTGGGTGGTAGCTATGTCTGGGCATTAGTCTTGTTGAATCTAATGTGGTTGTGCCATACACCTTCATTTTTATTTTCAAATGATAAATTAAGATCTGTGAGATGTTCAAACTATGGGGAATTGTTTCATAAAGACTAACCCCGCTTTACACTCCTCCACAACTTTCTCCCTGACCAATCTGCAGTGTTCCTTGGTTTTCATGACGCTGTTTGTTCACTAATGTTCTTTACCAAACGTCCGAGGTTTTCAAAGAAGAGGAGCTGTATTCATGCTAATATTAACTTGTACACAAACTGAATCTATTCCACTGAATGTTATTCTACATTCTGAGATCACTTCGCTCTCAAAATACAGGTTTACTTTGGAAATGCTTCAAAAGTCGACACCTAAATCTAGAGAGGAAAAAATCTGTTTAATCTTAAATACAATAAATAAATTCCACTGAACTCGTTTGTTTCAGGATAAATGTACATCACAGCAGTCATTATGGCTGGAGGCTGCTAAAATATAACAAGGTTTAAAACACCGATGAAAAATGGACGTCTCTCCCATCTTGATTACACCGTGTGACTGAGCTGACCTTGATTAGGTTTGATCACTGTGTGTTGATGAGTGCTTGTGGACGTGTGGGGCTACAAGATGGGGAATATAACCTTTAGGATGTCTTTGAGCTTTCTACTCCTCCTGTTGCATTTCAAACAAGCCATCAAGCCTGTATTTTTCAGGAAAAGCCCCCTTCTATTGACTAAGGTAAACATTCAGGCAAATTTAGCCTTAATTATCTCTGCAACGCTAATTTACCAAAGCAAACAACTGAGAATGATATATGTTAAGACATCTAAATCAAAGTGAAACCATTTTCTGATTTCTACTTTTTCTGTTGTCTCACATCCACTTTTGTCCTATATCTATGAATTTCTGGGTCCTTCTACCTTTCCAGCCGCGCTGTATCAGGGTGAGTCACCAACAGATGATGAATTGGTGAAACAATCGGATGAGAAGATTAATCTGGACAAAGCATCACAGTGTCGACTGTTTGCTCTTCTGTGGGCGAGTCTTTATCTGTCTGAGTGTCTCAGGAGAGTGGTGGAGGGACATTTTCCACCTGGCATTAATTTTTAAATAGAATCAATATTAATGATGTTTAATGAGTCGCTCGGGAGCTCTTGTTAAATGAGGACAATCTGCTGCCATCTGCATGCCAGTCTATTGTTTAAAAGAATGTAGATTTCAACTTTTCCAATCTGCAGGTTTCTTCTTGTCAGATCGTTCAGTCAGTCAGTTGCGTTTACATCCCTCTTTTGGTCTGTCCTCTCTTCTTAAGATTCCACTTAATTATGCTACACTTTCTTTTCATTTTGTTTAAAGTAATACAACTAATTTCTTGTAAAAGGGATGCAAAAGGAGACAGTTGTATTAGTTAAAGATGAGTTGAAAAAAAAACAACTATTGTTTTTCAAAATCTTTAGTATCTTATCTCTTCATGGGGCACAGGTTTGCTTACTGCAACCTGTAAAGGCACAATTAAGGAAATGTAAGTGCATGGCGTTCAGAAGTGACACGATTTGCTATTATGAATTCCCCTGTGCCTCGGTGCTAATTAGGGAACGGAAGATTTAGGATCACAACAAACACTGAAAAATGTGTTTGTGTTCTCTGGAAAGATCATTGTTCCCTGCTACTCAAAAGCAGGTAGATAATTACAGCCGAATTCAGTTTGTAGGTTCATTTTAACATCTCATTAATATGAGTGGGATATGGAAATGCAATAGCTTTAAATTAAATATTACAATCTCCTCTCTTTGCCATCAGTATCTGCATTTTGGAATGCAGCACCTGATTTTGTTGTTTGTGTTTCATTCAAACTAAATAAAACACAAACACAATGTTCTGCAAGATCTGACAAGGCTCATTTATCCGCAACTACAAAAAGGTGAAGACATCGTCACTTTGTGCAACACAAACAGTAGTTGCACAGATCAGCAGTACTGGAAATAAACTGTTTGACTTTAAGGATGCTCTCATGGATGACATCATATTATTAAAATACGAAATCTTATTTTAATAAGATTTGTTTTGGGCATTTGTTTTGCTGTTTTGTAACAGCAAAACAAATACCCAAAAAACAACACTCTTTGCTGGGATACAAAGAAAGAAAAGAGTCATGATTTTATGCTGGAAACTAGTAAGGAAGAGGTCTCCTATTATTCTGAGTGGGATTATTTTGCTGCACCCTTCAGTTAGCCTTACTGAAAATGAAACATTAATCGATAAGCTACAGAAGCATTGCTGACTTCTCTGAGCCTGAGCTAATTAAGACTGGACCGGATTGAAGTTGAAAGCTATTCTGTGGTTGCATGAATTCACAAGAAAGACCACAGGAGTCGTTCAGCGCAAGGCCAGTTTCCACATTTGATATGTGAGAAGATGGTAACATGAGTAACAAACAAACAGCTGAAACACACACACAATTTCTACATAAAAATGAAGATTCTGTTAAGGAATTATATATAAAATTGCTACATACATATAAATTGAGCTCAAGAGATCAGATACAAAAAAATTATATAATAAAAATATATAAATAAAAAAAAATGTAACAACAATCTAAAAAAAGAAGAAAAAACTAAAATATACCATTTTTTAAATCTGGTTTATATTTCTTCCTGATAATTGGTAGAAAAACAACAAAACATATTTATTGCAATAAGTTTATTATTATAATCATTATGCATTTATTAACTTGTGTCTTTTGAAACCCAGAGGGCAAAGATATGGAGTTTTTCTCTACATCCAGCGGCGTACTGTAGTGGATGTAGCTAACCAGTTAGCTAGAATTTACCTAACTGGTTAGCTAAATTCTTAGTACATATAATTAAATAGCTATGAAGTTTTAACATTTTGATAATATATCTATTCTTTTTGTAATTTGTCAGAAAAGTTTAATTCTACCAAATACATAATGTTGTGTATTTAGTGGTCTTACAAAGAATTTCAAACATAAACAATACAAATAAAAGGGCCTTTCGAAGACATGACAGGAGCATCATTTTTCATGTTTGACTTCTGTCTGTACAACAAATTGTTTGCTCCGATAAACAACTCTAGCCTCCTCCTCCCGCTTTGACAGACGAAGGCCAGACTGACTGATGGAGAATGCCGGGTTGCTACCAGTATGTAACAGCTTTCATTTCAGGTGAGAAAGACATGCAGCCGATATGAAAAATGATGACAAATGACTCAAGGTCGGTGCGCCATTTTTAACACAGTGAAAACTTAGTTTGGAGCTTCCACATGAAATGGAGGAATACACTGTGCTGCTGCCTCTGGGTGTGTTTAAATAGCTTTATCTGCACACAGAGCTCAGTAATGGAAGCTTCTCATATTTTGGTATCTACAGATAACAAAACATCTTTAACTTTTTTCAAAAAACAATTGGTCGCTCTCATGGGCCCCTTTTAATTGCAAGTACTAATGCAGAATGCTACTTGTGCAATCAGCTTTTTATGGTAGTTCCTCGCTACTAAATATTCCACAGCCAATAGCAGTGCCAAAACAGAAACTTGGCAAATTGGTAGGCCATGTAAAGTCATACAGCAGAGGTGCAGGTTCAATAACTCCATATCTCCAAATAACAATTAGCTCAAGCTTAGTGCATACAGAGCTTCATCAAATGGGTTTCCATGGGCCAGCAGCTACATCCAAGGCTTTCATCACCAAGCCCAATGCAAAGCGTTGGATGCAGTGGGATCAAGTATGTTGCCACTGAACTCCAGAGCCATGGAGACCAAATCATCCTTCACTGTCTTGAAATCCCATATAAGAGTCTACATCTGGTAGTTGCCAGGAGAACTGCACTTTCCTTACTGCATTGTTGACTCAGAGGGGCCTGTTTTTCAGGAGTTTTGCAGGGGCCCTTGGTTCTACTGAAAGGAACTATTAATGCTTTTGCATACTAAGTAAGGCCCAGTGCTCTGTGAGAACATTTTAGAGAAGGCCCTTTTCGGGTTCAATGTAAGTGTGCACACAGCAATGTGCAACATGGAAATCAAGTATGACCCCTCAAAATATAACACTTCCTATACATACCCCAACAAAATCCAGTCACAGATTCCAACAACTTATCTGCTTTCAGCCTACAATGTGTAAAGTTCCAGGTGGATAAAGTAATGAAACATCTGATGCAAAATGTTTGCTGAGCACCTGCGTCCATCATAGATATTTGTCCATGCAGAAATTTGTAATCTAAATAGACATGAAAAGCCTTTACTTGACCTCCAGCTCTGGGAAGTAAATACAGATTATTATTATTTTTTTAACTTGCTGTGCATTGGTTTCCATTATTTATGAAAGAAAGACATGACAAATGGACAGAGATAAGCTAAGCTCTTAGCTCTTATTTATTGCCATCATATTACTAAATGATCTACTTTTGGACCAGATTTAATAAGTAAGCACTTTAGTTTTGTCTATTGAATAATAGAGCTGTATTTCAAAGTAAAAGATCAGGACTGCCCTGTTACTTTATTTTTTAAAGCTTGACAATTAAAATACAAAATTCTACATTAAGTGCAGGTTTAAGTAATAAAGACACACCTTGACTAATTGCCACAACAAAATATGCAACAGATAAGAACAGAAGAGATGAAGATGTTCATATATTGGAAGAAATTTGCTTCTGCAAACCTGACATTTTCACGGATCAATCAGTCAGCCAGCTAAATTAAAGTGTAACCAAAAACATCCATCACTTCAATCTCACTTACTACATAATTGACATGTTGCTTTCTCTAAATGTAATTTGTCCCAATGATGTTTACTTTTAAGGTTTTTTTCTATCTAAAATACTTTAAGACAGTAAGAATAAATTTGCTGAATGAAAATTTTGGTTACAAAAAAGCCTTTTAATTTAATTTCCCCAGTGTGCATCTGTCCTATGTCAGTATACAAAGATATACTTTTAGTAAATAAAGCTACAGACCTGGTACTATACCATAATGTGATGTTCAGGTAAGCAAGCTGCGAAGGAATTTTTTGACACATCAGAAACAGCTGACATGTTGTTTCTATTGCACATATGCATAACAATGGCATTTAACCTCATGCTAAGCTATACCAGTATAGTCTATATTCATGAAGATTCACTCACCTCTGCATGCCAAATGCTTGAAGTGATTCCAACTGGAGACAGTCCAACCTTTCTGATTATTTTAGCTAACAATTATTTGAATACTTGGGAGAACTTATAGACTATGTGTTGAACATTGAACTTTCAGCCCAAGATGGTCAGACAATCATAAATGTAATGGAAAAGTAAAAAAAAAAAAAAAAAAAAAAAAAAAAGATAAGTAGCGCTGTAGATTTTACAACCCAATCCCAATAAACGTCCCCATTACACAACATACTTAGAAACAACATACATCTTTTAGAAATGTGAAGAGCTGATGGGTCCCAAACATCCCCTTAATTTCTTCCCAATTTGACTCAAATAAAATGTGCCAATGCACATTGCAAGATTAAGAAACAGTGTAACAGCAGATGTAATTTCCCTATGGGATCATAGATCTGGGAGTCATGTGGCATAAAATCTGTTACCTTTAATATTATGAAGTAAAGTTAGAAAATGCAGGTAATGAACAAATTAGAGATGCAGCCAAAACCTCTGATAACTAAAAAAATCAGTCATGTACGTTATCTTACTTTTAAGCAAGAATAAAGTCGTGTCTATCTGTAAAAAAATTTAATTTTGACAAAAAACTTTATTTTTTTTATATAGTTTCAACCAACAGACTTTGATAAGTAATTATAGCGCTTTATAAAAGCTGAAGGCAAAAATCTCATAAAATGGAACCAGACTGAGGGTCTGCTGTTTTGTAAAATACAAAAAAAAAAAAAGTTTCACCAAAAATTGTCACTTACTATTCGAGACAAGATTAAAAGCCTCTTTCTTACTTGTTTGGCTGGATCCTTCTTGACCAATCCAGTGGCAGCGGCGATGTTGCCCGCTCCCTCCACAGTTTTCTGGGCCACAGCCGTAACCCCGGTAACCACAGCTCCGCCCACATGAGACACTCCAGACACAGTTTTTTCAGCGACTGCAGGGACAAAAGGAAGGAGAAAGGAAAAGAAGAACAGAGGGGAGGCTGTATTATTACAGTCTTAACACAGAAGAGGATTACAAACAGAAACATGAAACAAATCCCACAATTTATTCTAAAGTTTTTTTAAGTAATCTGAGAAGCAGCGTTATACTGATAGAAACAACTGTAATTATCACTGTTAGCTTGTCTTCTAAAAATGATGCTTCAAGTCAAGTAATTTATTAATGATTTTTGCTGTGTTGCAAACAGATAAAAGAAAAAGTGTGTATAATTCAATCAGCTAACCTAATTTGAGGAAGAGCCTCGGGTGAGTGCTGTTCAAAGAGACAGGGAAGGCAAACAAATTTATCCCCATGATGGACTAATCATCTTTGATGGACGGTTGCAACCGAAATGGAGGCAACAGGTGAACTCATAAGGCTTTCACTGATCAACCCGTACTGCATCATTAATCAAGACCAGAAGGCTCAGGGCGTAATCACGGCCTGCACGAACCTCTCCAAAGCAGATTATCAGATCATCTAATGCAGATCGCTGACAAGACATTATGTCATAGTGTATTTACTTCACCTGCTTAGTGTAAGAAACAAAAAGACAAGCCATCTGCCAGGGTTCCTACAGAACAATCAGTTAAGGTAGGCCTGGCTCTGCTTGTTCTCCACTTATTCTGAATGAGAAGTAGCAAAGCAAGGCCTGCAGGGAGTCATTCAGGTGTAGGGTGAATAAAGCAGTGGAAATGTGACACTTATTCACCTGCAGAGATGCTATATATCTGTCCTGTTAACCGCCTGAGGATTCGGTGAGGTAATCTCATTTTGCTTTTCAATCATGTAAAAGATCTGCTGAGCTAAAACTAGTCCTTTGTTTATGAAATTACGCCTGGATTGGTATGAATTTCTCAAACTATGGTAATCTTGTGTAAAAAAAACAACAACCCCCAAAACTATACGGTTTCATGGCATCACAGGAATTACTCGAATATATAAAACAAAAAAAGTGCTACATGATTCAGCTGGCTTAATTTCAAACAGATAAGGCACAATTACTCCTCTTGCTGTTAAAATTATATTACATATTAATTGCTGTAGTCAGGACTTGAGTCAGCAGAATGTGGGCCCCAAATTTAAAACATAAAGCGCAAACACTCATCTTTAATAACATTAAAAAATGAACAAAAAAACTGTCCTACTTCTATCCATTCGTTTTTAATAATTATGTAAACAAAATAAACTGTCAAAAATATCTTTTGCTTTTGTCTTTCGTAGCTAAAAGGTATACAGTGAGGTTTGCATGTCAGCTTAAAAGTACCTTCTCAAAATAACAACCTTTTTAAAATCAAGCCCAAATTTCTGTTTAAAATTTTTTTTTTATTTGTCTGATGTTTTATTCTGAACCTAGATGTCATGTTTTCATTATGTGTAGGCGAGAAACCATCATAATTAACGGAAATAATGGCTTCAAAACATCAGTCTTGTTGGTTCTTTGAATACCAGGTTTCACCAACTATTTTCCAACAATTATATATTGTTAACTATGTAAAAATTCAACACCTTAAAACATCTCACACAGATATGGAATTACATTTTTTTCTCTGGACGCTTGTCAAATACTGTGCATTAAAACTCAACAACACAACACAAAAACAAAAAGAAACAACATATTTTTATACAACCTTTTTTTTTACTTCCCTGTGGGGCCAGGAAATACTTAAAAGCATTCTCTTTTAGTAAGCTGACTGGCAGTGTGCAGCAACAGGTGGGGAAAGGGCAAAACTGGATTACTTTGTGTTTCAAAAAAGTCAGATAAAAATTGGGACACCTTGTCACCTTTCATGATGTCAATAAAGAACATTTTACTTAGAATGAATGACTGGCAATAAGTTACAGCAATTTTTATGCCATAAACTTTTAAAATCTTTGTATACCTTCATACCTGTCAGGTCAGACTATAGCAAGTGCTTACCATAGCAGAATGCTTGTGGCCTTGCAGTTTTAGGTGCCCAAAAAACAACAAGTGTTTTAATTTGTTAGATTTCTCCACAGATAACCAACAGGCAACTGTTTTAAAACCATAGTGTTATAACCCTATATCCAAGCTAACACTTGACCCTTGTCAGACAAAATAGGAACACGCTTTAAACTCATGCTTTGCACATGCTTGTATACTTTTGCTGTGTTTTGGTGGTAAGGATCTAGTAACAATAACAATCTAGTAACAATAACAATAACACATCCCTAGTGACCTACTTGCCACAAGTAGGCCTGGTATAGTTACTGTTAATGTTATGGATCATTTTTTGAGCTGATGATCACATTTCTAGAAATAATGTTTTTGTGAAAAACCTTTCAGAAAGGATAAGCACAAAGATCATGTTATAACATTTTATGGCGGACAAGGCCTGAATGTGCATAACTATTAATCTATTATATTCATGTGCTAAAAAAACAAACAAAAAAAACTTGTCTGGATAGAATCATCCTTGGTCATAAACAGTAAAATTTAAACAAGAACATTGGGAAGAAGTCATTGGCATTAATAGAAAGTTGTTACCTGTGGAAACTCCATCCTTTGTTTTAGTACCTGAAAGAAATATGAGTGCCAAATATTTACAAGTATTGCAATCAAAATGATAATGATTTTTCGAACTGATTTAAAAAAAAACAAAAAAAACTGTAGTGACAACAGTCACTTCCTGAGCATAAATGAGATGAATTCCCGGCACCCACCAACATACATAACCCCATCCTTCGTCATCTCAGCCGCTCCAGTCACTCCCTGCTTGGTTTTCTCCGCCGCTGCCACGACCCCATCCTTGGCTTTGGAGAAACCCTTCATCAGTGCGTCCATGGCGGCTCGGTTCGGCTCCCAGATCACACGCACCCAGCTGCAAAGCAGGTCCAGTCAGACGGATGAATTGAATTAGTCGCTGTTAAAACACAGAAATGATGCCACCGCCCCGCGTTTTTGCTTTTCTTTTCTTTTCTTTCTTTCTTTTTATTTTTTCCTTTTTCTCCCTCTGACTGGTTTATTGTAGGCTGGAATATCCTTGCTGCCCACTGCGAGCAGCTTTGGAGCAAATCCCACCTGTAGGAATTACAGCCTGTGAATGGCAGCAATGAAGGGCTTTATTGTTAATACAAAGGATAGTAAAGGAGAAAATGGAACTGATACGCGCACATATGATCATATCGCTGCTACGACAAAAAAGGTTCTTTTTTTGCACGGTAAAAAAAAAATAAAAATAAATCAAAAATAAGAGAAGCGCTTTACGCACCTGTTTGCTTCAACTTCCTTTCAGCACACAATGTGATGGGTCTTCCCGGATGGCAGCGGAGGATCCCCCCAAAGAGTAACACAGATCTACGGGCTCCAAACTTCAGCTGCTCTGAACAGACGACGGTGCGTAGTGTCCTCCACTCGGACGGACAGAGAGGACTCTCCACGGGTCCGTTTGACAGACGCCTCCCACGCCACAGAGACGGAGAAGGAGCGATTGATCACTCTCCCCTCACGCACACACAACACGCTCCCTCACATGGATTACGTAGCCGTTTCTATACGTGGGTTGTCCACAGTGAGTAGGAGCAGCAACAGCATCTGTGGCTCAACTACCAATTAGGCTGGTGGCAGTGTAATTACTCAAAACAACCAGGCTCAGCTATTCTCTTTTCCCACATGTGACTAAGGATGTTAACAGCAGCTGCATGCAGCAGGTTGATGGCTACTGGAGGCCAGTTTGGAGGCGATTTTCATCAGTTTCCTCAACAAATTTGCTTACAATGCAACCAGAAACTTCTGCAGGATATTAGAAAGGCACATAACATCAATTTTACGAGTTTTGAGTGAATCATTTGACAACAAATGTAAAACAAAAAAGTAGCTCATAATCGATGCAATAAGTTAGACACACATCAGCAAACAACAAATCTATTTAAATGTATTTTATTAGTGGAATTTAAAATAGCTCAACATTCCAATGAGAACTTAATATCTCAAAAGAAAAATACATTTCAATATTTACTCGCCTCTAAAATTACTTGCAGGCAATTCAGAAACCAGTTTCGGAATATACGCAAAACCCTTTGCATGTTAGTTTTGGACAGACAGACGTCATTGAACATTTAACCTTCTTCCAACCCTAATTCAACCCCTCCTTCGAAACCTTATTTGAACCCTCCTGGCAACGCTCTTTCTAACCCTAATTTCAAACTAAATTCCAACCCTAATTGAAATCCTCCCTCTAATCCTCCTTCCCAAAATGACTAATTTCACTATGCTCTATAAAACCATAGCATGGAAAGTTTACTGGATTTCTTATAGCTCGTATGACCACCAACTTGCATGTGTGGACTAATTTTCTTCATCATCCTCTCCTCACAAAGACCAGAAACTAGCACAATCTGGCTACCTACAGCACAGCCATTTTCTTTACTGTTGCCCCTAATTATAGCTCAAATGAGCTGACTTGAAAGTTGTTTTGCAGTGTTTAGAATTAAAAGATGGTGATAAAGGGAGTACAAAGAGGCCTGGTCTTTGTTTTATTCCTTGTGAATGATCATCTTCAGTGAGTCACTGCAAATACCACGAGTCATAGTGCTAATATCTTCTTTTTTTTTTTTTTCTTCAAAAAAGCTGTCTTTTATTGAGAGCAACTTTAAAAAAGGCACTGTCCTACTTTGTTCATCTTTAATGTGGTTTGAAGTATTGACCTGAATGAGAAAATCTTCTGCTTCCTTTACAACAGGAGACCTGCACTCTGAGGACGCATTAAGACATTCATGACTTCACTACTTTTCCTGAAGTAGTGAAGGAAAAGAAGTAGTGAAGAAAGGGAACAATCATACCTTGTTCCCTTTCTTTCTTTGTTGGATGCTCAGAGGGTGTGTGTGTGTGTGTGTGTGTGTGTGTGTGTGTGTGTGTGTGTGTGTGTGTGTGTGTGTGTGTGTGTGTGTGTGTGCAAACTTCATGATTGCCTCATTAAAGATACGCCGGCTGAGATCTGAAGTTACAGAAAAACCAAGGTCTGAAAATGAGACAAAGGATTCAGAAACAGAGGTACTCATCCTGCCACCTACTGACGCTAAACCCGATTACTCTATCACACAAGTTCAAACACAACACCAAGGGACAATAACGTGTGCCCAAAAAACCCCTGCCTGCATATGGCATACAAAAAAAAATCACGTTCTCGAGATTGATTTATTTCACGTCAAACAGCGCCACCTGCTGCAGCATTTTTGCTACAGCGTTTTGAACCCCCTGACCTGAACAGAACAATCCAGGAATAAAAACCTTTGCTGGCTCAGATAAGACAGAGGTCGACTTGAATGCATGTAAATACAGACTTCCAGTTTCCTTGCAAAAGTATTCTCTCCTTTTGACTGTTTCCAAATTTTGTTATGTTCCAACTACAAACTTCAGTCTATTTTCTTGGGATGCATTTTTTTCTTTTTTCAAACGAAAATCTGCAAAATGGAGTGTAAATTTGAATTTGGACCCCCGAGTCAATAGCTACTTTGTAGAAGCATAATTTAATTGAGTTACATCTGCACAGAACCTAAAAAATATTCACACCCTGGAATGTTTTACCCTTTCGTATTCCGTTTACACATAAATCTTAACAACATTTAGCTTTTTTGACAAAAAAAAAAAAAAATCCTGAAAAAACATTTAACTCCAAAATGAGAAATATCTTTTACAAAATAATGAGAACTAAATAAAGATGCTAAACATAAAATAAGTTCACATAATAATTCACCCTTCTGAAAGTGAAAGACCTAATTCAAGAGAGGTACGGCCTGAGAACTAAGACTTCAGAGAACATTTTATTTTTCTGCAAGAAAATGACAAAACTCACCCAGCTAAAGCTACACAGAAATGGTTTAAAGACAAAAGGGGAGATGTTCCGTAGTGGTCGAGTCAAAACCCAGACTTCAGTCCGAGTCAAAACCCAGACTTCAGTCCCATAGAGAATTTGTGAATTTTTTCCCACACAACTTGACAGAGATTGCACAGGTCTGCAAGGCAGAATGAAGTAAAATTGCAGTGTTCAGATGTGTGAAGCCTGACAGAGACGTGTCCACACAGGCTCTGTGCTGTGATTGCAGCTGGAGGTGTACCCACTAGATCACAGGTGTCAAACCTGTGATCTAGGTTTGACACCTGTGTGTCAAACCTAGGTTTGATCACAGTGTGATCTAGTGTATTGTAATGTTGATTTTAATCAACATTGATTGATTAAAATCAATCAATCAATGTTGATTGATTTTATAAATCAATCAACATTGATTTATAAAATCAATGTTGCACTGCCCTGCAACATTTAGATGTGACTTTGTTGCACCACACCTGAATAGAATAATTAGGTCATTAGCAAGGCTCTGGAGAACTTATTTACACAAGAAGGAGGTAATTAAGCCATTTCATTCCAGTATTTTGTACCTATCGCACATCTAAAAACTGCAGGACACCGACCCTTGAGGTCTGAAGTTTGACACCCCTGTACAGGATACTGACTTGAAGGGGTGAATATTTCTTCTGTCACTCATTCTAAGTTATATGTTTTTATCTAATCATCATTAGTTTGAAGAAATCATATTTGACCGGAATATAAAAGTTTTTTTTTTTTTTTTTTTTCAAATTGTGTTAATCTTGATTGATTTATAAAAGCAACAGGGGTGAATACTTTTTATAGGCAATGTAAGTCTTGTGGGGTATGTCCTTACAGCTTTACAAAACTAGAGACTGAATATTTTCACTCATTCATCTTTTGTTTAAAAGCTCAAGCTCAGTCAGATTGGATGGTGAGGGTGAACATAAATCTTCCAATCTTGATACAGACTCTCAACTGGATTTAGGTCTGGACTGTGACAGGGCCATTCTAACACACGATGACCTTTTGATCTAACCCTTTCAACTAGATCTGGCTGTATGCTCTTGTCCTGCTTGACATGATTTGCCTCAAGTCTTTTGTAGCTTCTAACGGGTTTTCTTTCAGGACTGCCTTCTCTTATCTTCATTCACTTCCCAATATGTGGTCAGCTTCCCAGTCCTTGTTAAAGAAATGTATCCCTCCAGCTGATGATGCTGTTACTATGTTTCACCATGAGGATGCCATGTTCAGTAAGATATGCAGTGTTAGCTCTCTGTCTGTCATAAATAGAATTTATGTCAGCTAGAAAGTATATTTCTGGTCTGACGTGACCAGACCAACTTGTTTTATACGTTCACCGTGTCCCCTACATGGCTTATACAAAACTTTAAATGGCACTTTTTATGGTTTTGTTTCGCTCTACCAACCGTTTGGTCCCATTAGTTATGTTCATGGCTAATTACTCTGTTGACGGATTGTCTTATGAGTCTCCTCAGCTTTGTGGGTCTCTTGGCTGCTTCCCTGATTAATGTTCCCCTTCCTCAGCCTCGGTTTAGGTGTTCATGTTAAAGTTTACACCATATCCTTGCCACTGTCAGGTTTTAAACTGAAAGCCTGAAGTTTTCTTTTTCTAAATCTGATTTTGCTTTATATTTTTCCACCACTATATTCTTGACTATTTCTGCTGTGGCCCTTCGTCTTCCATTTACCTTTAGCTTGCTATCAGGTAACTCGCAATGGAATCGGTAACATCAAAGTTTTTCAAGTCACTGATTTTACAAAGTAAGTGTGGTAGATAGTGTGTAGCTTAAATAAATAAACAAAATCCTGTTTAAGATGGCACTGGAACAAAACCAGAGCTTATGTGCTAAAAGATGAAAGCTCTCTAACTGCTTGATCCGTTGACATTCAGTTTGTTCTGCTTTGGTGGAAAAGTAAATATTCCACTGAAAATTTACTTTTCCCCAGTGAAAACCCACTGGATTTGTTTTGTGATGGACACATCCATCCCCATAACTGCTCCCTCTAACTGCATTTGCCAGGACCTTGTTCATGAATTGAATCATCAGAAACTTAGCCAACTGTGGAGGAGTGATGACTGATAGTGAGTTAGTCACTCGTTTGGGTGTTGGTGGATACTTGGTCACATTATTTGGTCCAGCCACAACAAGTAAAAGGGTGTCTAAGTCTTCACTTGTGTAAATGTAGTCCTCAAATTTGCTAGGATGACCTAATTTCATAACACAAATCCAGCTGTTAGACTATGTAAACATTTAAAAATGCACTGCTTGCAATTGGACACTTTTTCCCTAATGGCATTTATCGTTATTATTACAATTCTTATTTTTACATTATAGTGAAGCTTGTTTTAGTTCATTCCACTTATCATCCACTAGCTGCATTTTAAGGGAATATTGCCGCAAAATTCACCAAAACATCTGGTTACTATAAGCCTGGATATATGTCATTTTGACCTTTGACTTTAAAAGGATTGCGTGACTTATATTTTCCATGCCATTAGTGAGTCACCTTAGATTTTGATTTGCTTGATCAATGTCACTCATTGCTAATTTACCTACTCTGTTTTCAGGGAGTAACCCCACTATCACTATGACTAAGTTTATATTTTGGGTGGGGTGATACTGAGCAGAGGAACTCTTACCTTGCGCAACACCTCTTTAAAGTAGGCCATCTTTATTTTTCCTTCGCTACTTTCACTCCATAATCTTGGAATGGTTTCAGTCATTCAGGTTTTACTTGTAAAATGCTCACATCACCATTTGTTTAAATAATTTAAAGAAATTGCGATTGTGCAACGAGTAACATTTGGTTTCAATTTTGTCAGGCAGAACTGAATTTTTTTTATAGCTCTGACAGTTGTAGGTTTCTACATACACAAGCAACATTTATTTGGTCTTTGTAAATACTTTTCACATTTTGTGAGAAATTAATTATAAACCTGATATTTTATTATGCGGCATTTGCCTGGGAGCAAGGTATTTGTGCACAAAACCGCCACTAGATGGCACTACATGTAAGTAATATGTACCACACAGAAGCTCATTCATGTGCGAGCTTCTACTTGTTCGTGTTGCCTTGTTGCATTCATCCAGGTAACAGCAGATCAGTTACAAATACAGATTTCTCAATCTTTAATAGTTGCTAAAACTATATCGCAAAAAGGTAATAAATGGTAATCAGAAAAGCACTAAAGTTTCTGAAGCATAAAGGTCCGTATTATACATGTACCTTTTATTCCAGAAATCCTATGAGAAATAAATGCATTCCATAGCTATACCCGCAGTGACTGTTGTGAAAAATTACTAATATGTTTATCAGATGGTTGAGTATGCAAAATCACTCTCTTCTATTCAGAATGACAAATGACTGTGAGTCCTGAAGCAGAACAATATAACTTAGATGGTACTAGATGTTGACCAAGTGTAAAGAAAATTAAATAGAACGTAAAAAAGATAAAAAAATTATGCACCACTGCTGTTGGTCTGATCAACCATCATATTTCTTCAAGTTATGATGATATAGTATGTAGAAAATGTACAGTGATGAGTCATTCATGAACGTATCCTTAAAAGTGAAACCTTAAAAATATCAGCACAGCGATCTTGGCTTTGGTTTAAACGCAGAGTTATGCCAAATCCTTTTAAACCCTTCTTTCTGCGTTTTTATCAGATCTGTAACACACATTGGCTTCTCTGCTGAAACTCCTGTGGAAATCTTCAAGAATCTCCAGAACCTCTCGGTGACTCATCCAAAAACCCACCTGAAAAAACAGGGAGTGCTTGCTGTCAGATTGTGTGATAAGTCAACATAACATGGTTGAGTTTTAATCTGATTGTTCTTACACTCTAAACATCAAGTCTGTGGCCTCACTGGCCTTGTTACAGCTTGAATGAGATGTTAACTTGTGAAAAAACAAAAACTGCTATTTATGTTAACAAAAGCTTTAATAAGATCATGTAACCAAGATTTAAATGAAGCATGTTGACTAATGTATTAGAAGTTTTTTTCTTTGACAAATATTAAAAACTTAGTTTCACGTGTGTGTGTGTTTGTGTGTGCACGCGTTTTAAGATGGATAACCATGTTGAGGCACCATTTGCTGTAATGTGGACTGTAATGGGACAGAACGTGCATGAGTATTTTTATTAGTCTGATCAGGATCTCTCTTCAGTGTCTCCCTGTGAAGGTATTTTGGGCAAGTCCCATTGGAATGAAACCCCAGGGCAGACCAAGAACTGACTGAATAGACTATATTTTTTTTTTCTGGCCTGGAAACACTTTAGGATCCCTCAAAAAATGCTGGAATGTGTCTCTGGCTAGATCTCCATGGCACAGTCTTGGGTAAGGGCAAGACAATTAATCAATATATGTAACAACCCCAGATCTCAGATGTAGAAAAAAAAGACAGATAAAAATATCAACATTCCATTTACTTTTATATTTGCTGTCACTTTTTTCTTGTTTTGTGTTTATTGTTAGTACTTAGTCATGTCCTGTTTTGCTATTTCCTTGTGTTCCCTGTAGCTTTTTACAGCTAAAGTGTTAATTAGTGATTTCCCCAGCTTTCCATTCATGCTTGTCACGTTAAAATTCTGTTAACCTGACCCACTAGTTTCTCACTCCAGCAATTAATGTGCTTTTGAGGTCTATGTTTTCAGTTGATCCATACTAGATTCCTCTTCAATGCAGCATCCTGGTGCTGTTCTTTCTGCTTCTCCAGCGTCTCTTGTCTGGATAGTGTTTAGTTTTGGTACTAACGCTCAGACTCTACATGATTTGCCTACCTGCGTTTTGCCATTTTGGACAAATAAGTGTCAAAGTAAATTTTTTTAAATTGGTATTTAGATGTATTAATTCTGAAGTCCATAACAAACTAATGTAAAGTAAAATGAAGACATTGTTGTCCGCGATAGAATGTAGTCTGTTTCCCACACTCTTTTTTTAGACATGGCAAAAAGTTGTTTGCACACATATGATAGAAACAGGAACTTTTTTGCCAAGACTAACAGACTTCAGCAACATCACAAACCATCTTACAGACCATTGACTGTATATCGACCATTTCCACTGCCAAACTCCTATTTTGTCCACAAGTTGTCCTTGAGGACTTTTATAAATGTTTTGGCGCTTTTGCCGAGCAGGAAGGAATGACTGAATGACTCCGGCATGTCTGCAGCTGTGGGATGTTTCACCAACCTACCTTTGGAAAGGTCAAAGAGTTCCTTTTGCATTGGAAACAGTAGAGTTAAAATGTGGTGAGAAAAAAAAATGCTTTACATGTTTTCTGCACCAGAGTATACTGTTTCTTTTCTATTTTATTCCCAAATAAAGTTGTTTTTAAATACACTCATTGAGAAACTCTTCAGAATTAGAAGTTTGTTTTACTACATGCTGTTGCGTTAACTTCTGCCACAATTACATGTTGAAGAGATTTCTGTTTCAAATATGCCTTTTATAAACAATGTATGTCTTTACTTGCTAAAGCTCAAGAGGACCCACCATGATCACACAGTGATTAATAATCCATGTATATTTGCTCTTTGAACGGCTGATAAGAGAACACAGCAAAGTGACTTAAGAACTTACTCACTCATGGTGACTATCAAATATGTTTTTCTTTTTCAGTTGGAGATAAAGATGAGTACAAAGTGAAGCTACAGAGTTTCAGGGGAGCCGGGACCAGATTGATAGATAGCTAGCTGTAAGGTATATACAGCTGGAAACCCACAGCTGTTCTTTGTTGCATCTCAGCAACACAGATCAGGAGGACAACCTCAAAGACTAAATTAGTTAGGGATGTCTTCTTCGAAAACATTTCCATTCGAGATGAGAAGGGAAAACTGAAGTCTGAGTTCATGTACAGCAGTGCATTCATCAAAAGGCCATAAGGCTCTTGTACGTTGATTCTTCTCTGTGAAATCAACAGGACAACTGGTTGCAGTTATAATCAAAGTACAACTGAAACCAAATGAAACTATTCGTAGCAGTCCCACAGTGAATCGCAGACATTTCTCTGAGATGTGCAAGAGGAAAGGCCCATGTGGTTCTGTGCCATGGATCTGCGGTTTCCAATACAAATCTCTGGAAGGAGAAAAGGCATTTTCACTTTGGCCTGCTGCTGCACAGCACCAGTCTCGGTTTCATAACACATTTCGCTTGTTTTCTCCACATTACTTAACAAGAGCGAGAGCTCCGATCTGAGACTTGTCTAAGTCGAAATATGTGTGATGCCTGTCCATTACAAACATTGCAAGAAAAGTTATTTGAGTGATATCATAATGATCCAATTTACCATATTATGTGCTTTACTGCTTTAAGTGTTGAAAAAGAACTGTTGCACCAAAAACCCCTTTAGGTTGTCACACAACATCTGCCTCGGCTGTTATACCTCAAACATGAGGTGCACAGCCATTGACACCCAGCTCATGATATCATGTAAAGTATGTGTGGGATACGCTCGAGCGTGTGTATGCTCCAGTGTTGCTGTTGGATGGGATCCAGGCTTGCAGATGGCCCTGGTTTGTGTTTGCACTGAACGGCTGCAAGCCTCTCGCATCCCTAGTGACCATTACAAACCATGTGCGCACAGAGAATCTTGTACAATAGCTTCTTTAAGAGATTTGATGAGAATTCTCAACTAAAGCTTTTTTACTGTATCTGGGCAACTCTGCTTTGATGGCAAAGAGATCCTCAAGATAATTTTAGTACCACAACATGTTCAGTTGCTAATTATTTCAAAGTTTTTGAGCTCACAAAAAATATGCAAATATCATGTGGTAACGTTGTTTTGATCTACAGTGCAAACATCCCTGTTTGTAATCTTCTGTCGCAAGGGAATCCCCCATTGTCATGACAGTTGTTTGCGTCTTTCAGGTGTGTTCCTATCTGCACAGTGACGGTGTTCTGTTTCTATCTTTGGCTCGAGTAAAACATAGCAGGTAAAAGTGAGTGTACCTGCTTTCACCTTTGCACACTCCCATGCTGGCAGCCACTGCTATAGCAACAACAACAACACAGTAGGACGAACTTCCTGGGAGATCCTCTGGTATGCAGGCTCAATGTTTGTCTACTCAGGAATGTTGCCGGGGAGACTGGAGGCCGTAAAGAGGGAAGCCCCTTATCTGCTGACTTTGTCGTTTAACCGTTGTCACAGTTCAAAGGCCGGTTAGAAAGGAGTAAAAACAGGCGCACACCTTGAAGGTTGGTCTATATACAGTGTGTGTCACCATGGAGACTGTTTGGGTGGGGCGTACGCTCCACAGGGCATGAATGAAGCAAAGCGGAGGCAGTGAAAAGAGACAAGGGCGTCCCTTTGGCTTTGAGTCAGAACTTGAAGACTTCAACAGGAACTCCGGAGTAGTATGTTCATGAATGAGCTAAAAAAACAGCCTTGTTTATGTTTATGAAAGGCATGGAGGGGTGGGTTTAAAACCTCTCTCGGAATGTGATTATGACACAGTTTTCCTTTCTGGTTTAAGCAATGTTTAATGCTCCGTCAGTCTCGTAATGACTTTCGATCTGCTGTGTGTTTTAAAATGTGGTTTGGGTGTAAAATAGCCAAAAAATTGTTTGTCTTTGTCTGCCTGCACTTCAAAAATGGACAATCAGGCCATGGGATGGGTTTATGGGCAGTGATCTAAACCAGTGGTCTCAAATTCTGGTCTTTAAAGGCCTCTATCCTGCCTCTTACAAATGTGTTTGCCGTCCTACAGGCTTGAATTAAATGGCTAAACTGCCTCACTAGAATGCAGTCAAGCTGTCCAGAGTTCTGCTAATGAGCTAATATTGGATCCAGGTGTGCTGAAGCAGAGAAGCATCTAAAATTTGCAGGACTGCAGTTTGAGATCACTGATCTAAACCGTAGAAACAAACACTTCTCGTATAGTGGCATTATTTCATAGGTCAAGTGTTCACATAGGAAACATTGTTGAATACATTTTTATCAAGGTGGCTCAAAACTATCCATACAAATAGAAAATTTTTAGAATATTGAAACCTACTTCTCCAGAAGTTACAGTACAGTCTGTTGACTCCAGTGCTCCGGCTCCATCCAGCTTATCCAGTAGGCTTTTATATGTGCACTCTCTCTGGAAAGGATCAACTGATTTATGATCTGTTGAATGATCAGGATTACAACTTTTTTTGCTTGACTGAGACATGTTGGTGTACAGATGATGTCACCGACTTCAATCTGACCAACCCACATGGGTTTGCTTACACTGGTCGAACTCATGGCTCTGAATGTGAGAGTGATATTGCATGGCTCTGCAAATGAAAGGTAAAGTATCCTCTCTCTCAGATATACCTAACAACTCCCAAAGTTATTTGCATGGTACTTTTATCTGGCAGGCAGAGGAAAACACACGCTAAACAATCCATGCTGCTGACAGCACATTTGCTTCTAACAAGCACTCCACAGTCCTTTGCAACACATTTATGGAGTTCTTCAATGACGAAACTGAAGATATTCATGTCCTCCATGTAAAATTGCTGATTGTGCACCATTCCACACCTGGTCCACCTGTGACAACATTCTCATTACAATATCCGCCGTCATTCAAAAATCAGTCAGTAAACTTGGTCAAACTCTGTTTTCTGCCTTCGATTTACCCTGTATTCACTGAAGTCATGCAATTTTCCCTCTCACCTGGTTCAGTTCTAGCACAGCACAAAACGGAACATTACACCAATGTGGTTTGAAAAGCTTGCTTTGGATTTCAAAACCGTAAGAGCTTGAAACCAATTTCAAACCTCTCATTTTACATTTTACACACAGTTGTGTAAGGATGAAGTTTTTTCTGGTACCTTTACTTTGAACCTTTATAATATCAACCACCTCCGGCCATAACTTACCCCCAACAGCATTGCCACTCCTATTAAAGCTCTTGTCACATCCTGTGAACTCCTACTTCTCCAGAAATCATAAACTTTAAAATCCCATTTTTAACATGCAACACTCTCCATAAACTTGCCCGTCCATGTCTTTTTCCAGTCTGGTCTGGTCCACCTCCCTCCTTTTCATGCTTTCTGCCCCATTGCTCCCATGAGACTCAGATCATTCAGCTTCTATGCCTCCCAATTCTGGAATACACTCCCTTTTCAGCGTTGTGTGAGCTCCGGACTTGTCTCAAACCTAATGTGTCTAATTTTGCCAACCCTAGATGACTCTTAAAATTCACTCATTTGTCTTTATAAAACCTTCCATACAATTTTTTTTGAAGTTTTTATTCAGTAGTTTTCGATTGGATGTAGTGTTCCTACTAACTTTGGCAACCTTGCTTTTAATTTTCAGCTTTGAATGTAGCGTGAACATAAGACTAAAGTTAATTCAAAATAAAATGGCAATAAGTATTATTGTTACTAGTTGAGACTTAGTTATTGAAGTTGAGTTGCCTGTAAGAGCTCAGAAGACAATACATATTTACTGAATAACTGCAGCCTGTGTGTGCTTATATGAACTCCTCTTTGATCCAATAAAAGGCTTTTGCAATGTTTGCTGACATAGTCCAACAGCAGGCTGAAGATTTAGCTGTAGACTGTTCTTTTTCTTGGATCTCTGAACTTGTCTCAGTTAGTTTTACCGCCTGGAGGACTGAAGACCTGCAGGACACCAGCCCAAACCACACAGAGCAGTGGATTAGGACAGCTGCAGGGGTGAGACATTTTGCGGTGTTGGCATGAGTCATAACTCTGAAAACAAGCCTTATGGTTTTTCTCTGATGTGAACTTTGATTTGCATAGAGCAGTTGTGATAACGGCCCAAGATGGCTGCTTTTTATTTGCAGTTATAATGCACTCCTCTTCCTTTTTTCCAAGGGTTCCCTCCTCTGTTTTCATTTACTTCTTACCTGGTGCGATTTGTTAACGTTTACCCATATTGTTAATGACGGTGAAGCAAAGCTTGAGCTAAAGCAATTGATCAATATTACACCATGTCTTCCTATGGAGCCCTCAGGAAGATACCCTGTTGGACAGCTGAAAAACATCAAGTGACCTTTCCTTTGATAAACAGCATTTAAGGATAGCAAGACACGTAATCAATTTGGATAATGTTAATATATGCTGTGAAATATTGATAGGGATGATCTGCCCCCTGGGAGGTGCAGCTCGTTAAAAAACATAATCCCCCGAGCATCCAGCCAGTGAAAAAAGATTAGACAGGGGTGTTTATGCTGAGGTTGACCTGCTGAATTAAAGATCAACAAAAATCTGGTTTATACTTAAACAAGCATTAATAATTCATGGGAAAGCACAAATGTGTGCTTAGTGTATTTTATATTTCATTTCTTACTCATTTGATTCGTTTTTCTAATTGGTATTAATTTTACAATAGTTTTTGCTCAGTGTGTTCTCATCTTCACTTTCTTTGGTGTAGACATCACCGGTGTCAGAAATATCAACATTTACAATTGATTTGCAATTATAACTTACACCCCAACAATTTTTTTTACTTCTTGTAAGATAAAATGAAACAACTAGTGATATTATAATAGCAAGTTTGTTAATAAAAAAACATCTTTAAGTAAAGAGCAAAATGTTTTGCTCAACTGACCTTTTTACTTATTTCATTCATATTAAGTATAAGTGGTCTTAATGAAAAGGTTGTTTTAGTAATTAGTTTTTGTATTTTGTGTCTGCTCTGTATTTAAAGTGTGTGTTTCAGATAAAAGTTTTTAACATCTAAAACAACAATTTAAACATTACAGGTAATTAAAAAATAACTCAGCACAGCATGTCAAGTAACAGACAGAATATCAAAAATATTTTTAGGTGAATAAACTTGTGGAGGAATGTAAGTCAGATTTATTAGATCTTAATTTAGAAAAATCATTTAAACTTTTAAGAATCAAGTTACCAAAACATGTTTTTCAGGAAACTAGAGCGCTTTGTCTTTTTTTTATAGGTTGTCAGAGGAAGAGTGGTAGAAGGTAAAATAATAAGAAAAAAAGGTAAGTAAGAAAAAGTTTTAAGGGATCAATTTGAACCACAAAAGTGATCAACAAATGTCACTAAAAACATTCTTTCAGGCTTTACATGTTTCCCATAGTTTAATGAAGACATTTTCCACAAAAGCAATCTGTTGTATTGTAATCTGACTTTGTATAAGGTTACAAGATACTGATGATAATAAGACTTTCTTTGTGGGACACGACCCATCTGGTTGTTATTTATAGGTCGTGTCAGAATGCTGTTCAGGCTTTTAGCAAGAACTGCTGTGTAACATTTGTAGGTTCAGCAACAAATCTTGATTCAAAAACACCTCTATCATTTGTATCTCAGGAAAAATTAAAATGCCCGTCTCGCTTCATGGGGTTTCCATTGCAAGTCCACGAAAGAATTGCAATAAATAAGAAGCAAAACTGCAGCAGAAAGCCATCAGCTGGGTGATTTATGTGCTTCAAACCTGGAGATGGTGCTGTTGCTGCTTCAGCAGCTGTTTCTTTTTAGTTGCGTTCCATCTATCAGCAGGTACATTGAGGAAATTCAGAACCACAAATATTTGTTGTTGTTCACTTTCCTATAGACATGGTTACATTGATAAAGATTTGAAATATGTTTACAGTAATCTCTGTATTTCGTGTTGCATGGTTTTTAGAATCTGTTTTCTCCTATTTTATGGATTATCTCCTAAATGTTGTTTGCTTGCAGTTTATTTTTTCAATTTGGTTTTGCACAATATAACTTTTTCTTTAGTAGCACGAATATCTATAGCTATAAAACATTTTCTTGATGTTGCAATATACTGTGAGAGACATGCTTCCAAACTGGTCCAGCTGGTTTCTTTAAAGCACCGATGGACAATAGAAGCAACAAGCATCATCATACACACCCTAAGAGGCAGGCATTGTTATCATTAACATTTTTAAAGGAACACGTGAGAAATTGCCAATGCATGAGTGCGTAAGAATTGAGCATGCAGTATTTTCCATGATGACAGTGAGGGAATCCTGCGGTGCACCTCTGACGTCAAACCTTCTTTATGTCGTCAGAGGTTGAAGAATTGAAGAATTGTTTTGCTCCTGTAGAGCTCTGTTCGTAGACACAATGGGGATGTTTTCTTTTCTACATCAGTTCAGAAAGAAAGTGAGTTTAAAGATCTCACTTAATGAAAAACTACAATAATGTCTGCGTCAATTAGTTTCGTTTTTTTTTGTTTTTTTTTAGCATTAAGAAACATTTGTTACTTGCAGGGGCAGAAGCCTATGTATAGGTACCAATGTATACAAAGGAAAATATCAACAATTCAAATAATGTCAAACAATATCAAACAAAACCCAAAAATGTCAGTATCAACTTTTTTTTTTCTGTATCATTAACAGAAGCAGCCATGAGACACATGGTGACACTGGAGGACCTGCAGAGATCCTAAGTTCAGATGAGCCAATCTGTTCATACCTATTAGTTCTGCACTCCTCCAATCTGACCTATTTGGCCTTTATGGCTGTTTAATTGTCCAACGGAAACCATTAGGAGTCCTTTCTCCTCTTGTTGAATAAGACCGAATTTTAGCACTTTGACCTACTTGGAAACTATTATGTGGAATGGGAAACTAATATCCTGAACACATCAATCCCTCATTAAAACATGTTGGTGGTAGCGTCATGGTGTGGAATACTTGATAGCTTCATCACACAAAGGGAAGCGGGTTAAGTTGATGGCAAGATTAATGGATCTAAAGAGCAATTTTGAAAGGAAATCTGTTGTCCTGCAGCCTTTAGATGTGCTTCTGCACCAACACATTTAAATCAAATAATCAGGACATTGGGGTTTGGGAATAGGGCTGAAAACATATAAATGTCTCGCTGTTTTTGATTGTCATTTGTGAAGGGAAAATATGAATAACCATGCAACTATTTCCTTCTAACTTATAAATACGCAGTACTGTGTTTTGGTTACCAAATCCCAATAAAATACACAGAAGTGTGTGCTTGTAAAGTGACAAAGTGTGCAACTCTTCTGTCTTCTAGTTAAATGCTGTCATGAACTCCAGCCTCACACACCTCAACTTGACCTCACCCCACATCCTCATTCTGTTCATCTACTGTTACAGGACAGAATTGACTGGCACATCCTCAGGTCACAGATGGGTGACAATTACGACTCCCATTGTGCTTCGTATAGTCTTTTGCTAAGTGCCCCCCAACCCCCACTTCTGTCCCAACTTCCCAGCAGACTTCTGCCCCTTAATCACAGCAGAATAAGATTTAGAGAGGAGGTAAACACACTGGTTTTATGATTGGGCCCCTTCTTACCGCGTGGCCTGTATAATTGAAAAGCCCTCTGCGGCTATTTTAAGGCACTAGTGGGAACACGCTCCCATGTGTGTGTGCTATGGCTGGGAATAGGGCTCCTGCTTTTTTCCTCTTGTGTTCACTGATTGAGCAAAGTATCTCTGGTTTTTCTCATCCATAATCCCCATAATATGTTACATTTCTAGAAAAGAAATCAAGAATTGTCAACAAATCTTTCACATCAAGCTTTCACGTCAAATCGCATCGCTCTCATTGTCACATTGCGTTTTTTGGGATGTGTTATTGTTTCAGATAGATAACAATGAGCCTTACAATCAGGAGAGGAAAGGAACCTGTGCTGTTTTTGAGCAGGTTTTTTAACCCACACCATCTGCTCTTCACACTTCTCTGCAATCTCCAACCACCGACATACCACAAACCAAAATTAACACTGTTTCACTGTGAGTAAAAAGTTTAAACAAACAGAAATATCACCAGTCAGCGTCTTCTCTCTCTTCAACTGAGTCAGCCATAACAGACTCTCTGTTTGGCTGAGATTATAAACTCTTATTTTGGACATTGTTTGCAAAGATAAAGTGGTGCCTTGGGCGTCATGATAATAACCGATTCCTTTAAGTGTTTAGAATTAAAACCTCTGTACAGACAGAAATTAAAGTGTATTTAAGTTCACCTAAACACTGACAAAAACAGATGGCAAATACCACCTACCAATAGGAAAACACACTGTTTTTTCTTTTTTTAAGTTACTGGTTTCAAAGGAGATTTTTTTTTTTTTTCATCTACGGACACCTACAATTTATACCCCCACACAGAGGATAGCAGCGAGACAACATGCTAGTCTGAAATGACTGTATTGAGGGACTTCAGATGCCAAATAAATAAAATTACTTAAACTGAATAGAGTGTTAATCTATCCAATATTCCCCAGATTTTGCAAGAAAAGCACTAAAAGTCAGGAATATAGATGCTCCAAGACGTCTTAAATTAAAATCCACTCAAAAATCTGGTCCACTAAACACGGAAAACATAAAATATATCTAACAATGGAAAGCGGAAAAGCTTGAAGCTTTTCCGGGTCCACTGTGCTACAGAGACAACTGGCAAAAATAATCCTGCTGTAGCTTCAAATTACTGTGCCAAGTTAACACCAGCATAAATGGCTGAGGTGGCTCTGTGAAACCACAACAGTAAGAAACCAAAAGAGGATTGTTTGTCTTTTTTTATCGTGTCGTATTTTCCGGCGTCAAAGGTGACATTTCAAAGAATACAAGTCAAATGTTTTTAACCCCTGGTTTTTACTTTTCTGAAGCAAGTTGAGCCTATGAGCTTTGAGTCTTTTGGGTATTTTTATCCAACAAAACCAGCTCTAGTTCTGAACTCATGAGGTGGTCACTAGCACCATCTCTGAGAGTTGCCACTGGTGTCTGAGGTGTAGGGTAAAAGAGATTTGTGTAAAGATGCCTACTGGTGTCTGAATGCGTTTGCAAGGTGGTTGGTGTTAATCAATTGGTTTAGGCAAGCCTGACTTTTAACGTGTTTGTTTTAAGCAAAATACAGAGCATGCAGTTGAAACTAGATACCTCCGTACACTGGATAAAAGGACAAATTTCATTTTTACTGTTTCATATTGAAACAGATTAAATTTTTCCTGCTTTAAGTAAGTTAGAACTAATAAAGTTATTTCTGTTTAAACTGAATATCAGAATAATGAGAGTGATGATTTTATTGCTTTCGTGAGATTCAGATGTTTGGAACAAAATACTTGAACAAATAGCATGGGAACAACAACCCATCATTTTGTTTAGAAGGAGGTGTCTTTTTGTGAAATGACCACATCAACCCCAAAGCAAGAGCAAAAGATATTCTAAATATGCTGGCTGAATCTGGTAAAAAAACAACAACAACAACAACAACAACAACAACAACAAATAAAACAAAAACAAAAAAAAAACCCTTGCAATTATGCAACTCAAAAGAATAGCTGAAAGGATTTTCAGTGAGGAAAGAGCAACATAAAAAACTTCTTTGAAGAAGTTGAAGTGTTTCACCCAAATTGCTTTTATTACAGGGAAAATGGAGGGGCATGAAGAACATCAGGAACAAGCATTATGCAAATTTTTTTTTACAAAAGTAATGAATTTTGAAGAACATTTCCACCAAGCACAACAAAAACATAATAGATATTTGAAGGAAGCTGAAAAACAAACCCTGTTCCAAATCTGTCATTTAGCAAATTTAGAAAAAATGTGATAATCCCGACTGACCTGCCACAGGGAAACTTTAAGGCTATTCATGTTTCTCAAGCTTCAACCATTGATTCAATCTGTAATTGTTGTGCAACAGCCTCCTAAACTAAAACTACAAACCTGCAGTCCAACAGTGCACCAACAAACACAAGGCGCGTTCATTTCCATATCTACATTCGCATAGGAAAAAAAAAAAATCTTGTAAGTCTTGCGGTAAAAGATTAAAAGCAGAAAAACTGTCTAATAAAGTTATTGAAATAACACAGAAACATGGTCTCCAATAAATAGGCACATAGCCACATTAAAGACAGACGCTTTTCACGAGAAACATTCTTAACCACTCTCATGGTTATGGTTTATGTGAATGTATAGACTCGCAGTCATCAAAATGTCACAAACTCCACACAGTTATTATTTTAAAAAGTACTGGATGAAGTATTTGTTAGTAGCACATGCAGCATATAAAACTATTAGTATGAGGGAATTTTACAATGTTATGTTTTCTGTGTTGCCAAGCATATCAGGACTAAATTGTGTGGACCACTGCAGCAATACATATTTTAATCACAAGATTCAACACACAGATGACAGTAATGCTAAAATTCTAATGTAATTTTAGTATTCTAAATTAATCTGAATTCTGTAATTTAGATTGTAGAAACTGTAACACTGACACTAATATTTGTTCAATAATTCATATTATCTAGTCAAAATCTGAATATTTCAAATAAAAAACAGAGGTTTCAATGTGCCAGTGAGAGCAGAGCTTAGTAACTCTGCAGTGAGACACAACAAGTGTGCTTCCAGATTCAAAGTTACCCACAATCATTATATTTGATTCCAGAAAAAGATCAAACGGCACTGAGGGTAAGCCGCACACTGCACACATAAGGAAAAATCCTCTCCAGAGGTCTGTGAAAAAGTTGTTTTTTAAGATTTCAACCATTAGTCATGATCAGAGGATATTTCCATCAGTGAATCCTCCAAAATGGGCTACATTACTATTATTCAAGAAAGATACGGGTTCTAAAACTTTGTTGCATGCGGTACACGACAAACAAAGTAAAAGAATGACTATTTTTTACTGGCATCCGCTGTGGCACCAACCAGCTTCGCCACACTGTCTCTCTTTCATAAAACAAAGTGGGGGTGAGTTACAACATAGGATCTAGTTTCAGCTATTGTTGCAAAAGCAGATAGACTGTATTTCCAAAGAAAGGCAAACAATGTCTTATAGCACTTCACCTGCACTTTCCTTTCATCATGATTTACATCAAGTACAGTCATGATCGTGCTTTTCTCTTGATATTTATGGGACATTTTAAGCAAAAAAAACCCCCCAACAAAACAAACATTTTTACTACTACTGTCTGCTTTAAAATCGCAACTTATTTCTTCCATTTGAAATCTGATTGCTTCTTCCGTGCTGCCAAACACTGGGAAACGGTTTACGACCCCAAAGAAGAACGTAGATGTCACACAGCAGGGTCACATAATGCCTTATAGACGTCTCATCCAGGAGGTCAAAACAGAACCCAAGCACCTAAGACACTGCAGATCTCATTTGCCTCAACTAAGTTTCGTGTTCACGATTCAACAAAAACAGAAAAGACTTCAGTTTCAAGATGAAAACGACTGGTGGCCAAAAGGGACAAAAAGTCCTGTCTCACATGCAGGAAGTGTATAGGGAAATCAACCAATAAGCTTTAATGACCTGTACCTCTGCCAAAAAGAGTGATCAAATATGTTAGACATGTGCTGATTGGTATAAAAGATGTACGGTTTCCTTGCAACTACTCAAGAGACATTCAAGTAAATAGGTATTTATGTACATATCTGAGACTTGTTTGTCCCTGAGTGGAGGAGAAAAACTGCTAAAAAAATAATCAACATTTTTATGTGATTATTCCACATAAAAACTGGTGAAATTGCCATGAATTCCTTTTTTTATTCTTGCTGCAGAGAAAACAAGAGTGGGAAAAATAAAAACAAAACCAAATGTAAAAATACTAATCTATTCTGTAACTTTTGAAGCTTAGGATGGGTGCAGCAACAAAGTTTGCCACAAAAATAAATAAATAAATAAAACTACAGGGTAACTGAAAGACTGTTGAAGAGAATGC
The DNA here is from genome assembly GCA_903066825.1 of Alfaro cultratus. NCBI lineage: Eukaryota > Metazoa > Chordata > Actinopteri > Cyprinodontiformes > Poeciliidae > Alfaro > Alfaro cultratus. The sequence goes on along the minus strand of CAEFZX010023529.1, from coordinate 51,616 downwards.
CATGTTCCAGAGATCTGAGCTGCTACTTCATTATAGTTAACTTAAATTAACAGCCACTTCAGAAACAATAAAGCAGCAGTGTAGGCAGCCTAATGAAACACTGAGCTGTTTCCAGCATGCAACTCTGACCCAGACTTCACTCACACCCACCAGCATACTTTCCCCTTCCATCAGCAAACCAGTGAACTGCAAAGACTTTTTTATTATTCATAAAACAAGATAATATAAGATGTCACTGGCAATGCAGACAATGTTGTGGATTTTGTTTTTACTCTCCATTAGGCGGCCATAAAATCCCCACGTTTTATTCAATACACCATGTCTAGACTATATTTTTATTATCATTATTGCCAGTAGCTAATTACTATTTTATTGTGCAAGTCAATTGGGGTTTTGGTCTGCCTTTGTTTTTCTAAGTTTTTGTCATTCCTTGTGTCTCGGGGGGAATGCCAGTCAACCAGTTTGTCAGCCACCCACTCAAATTCAGAGCTGATGGAGGAACCACAAGGAACCAGCGACCGTCTGCATGTCTCCGTGAGTGTGACGCCAAAAGAGCTGTGCTGTGCATCTGTAACACACATATATCTTGCTCTTCCATGTTAACAATTACAGGGGTGTGATTTGCAAGCAAAGAAACAGGAGGACAGCATACACTGATTGTACTTCCATCTGCGGAAAGCAAAGGTGTCAGAAGAGCACAAAATAAGTTGACCATTTTTTTATTTTACACCAATTTTGTCTACTGCATACACATTAAAAGTAAGTAAGTAAGTCTGGATGATACCCAGTGTGGGCAGGAAAGCAGACTTTAATGAAGAAGCTGTTCTCTCAAATTAATTACCCAGCCACACACTTAAAAATCAACAACAATGAGTTGACAACCTGTCAGGATCTTGGGTCATTTTTGCCTTAGTTGTTATTTGTTTTGATTCAATCAACCTGGTTTCTATTTGTTTCTTGTGTTTAGATATTCTTTGTTACAGCCACATTAACGTTTTTCCAGCTCCCCTGTTAGTGTTTACTTATCCTTGCTCCTCTGTGCCAGCTCTCTCTCTCTCTCTTTCTCTCTCTCATTCTCTCTCTCTCTCTCTCTCTCTCTCTCTCTCTCTCTCTCTCTCTCTCTCCCTCAGCCTGCATTCTGCTCTCCCCTCTCAGCTGCACCCTGTTAGTTAATTAGTCCTGGTCCATTGTTCCAGAAATCACTCTATTTAACCACCTCTTTCTCATTCACTCCTCACTGGACTCTTCCGTTACCTGCAGCTACCTGGCCTCTGTTCTGTTCCCAGCTCTCAGTTTCCATTATCTACTTGTTTGTAAGTTCTTTTTTTTGTGTGTGTGTTAAGCTTTCACCAAGTACTTGCTTCCTTTGTATGCTTTGAATTGGGTTTAACTTCAATCTACAATCACCTATTGTGTTAAGAAAATAAAATAATCACCCATTTTAATGTCCAACATTCATACATACAGTACAAGGGAACTATTTTCGGTAAATCCAGTATCCTTATGTTATTACTATGCATTTCCCAGAGCCCTGGCAAATATTATGCATTCATGAATTCACAAAAATAAGTAGTTCAGTTTTGTTCATGTTACATCCCTTCAGTCCCCATTTACCTTGATAACTGTTGTAGATGGTATTTAAAAAAAACAACAACAAGTCATGTAAAAATGACTTAGACTTTTAATTAATTGATTGATTGACATCAATATTACTCAAACATAGTAGACTTCAACACACCCAAAAAATAATAATATAAAAAATATTCTTCAAAGCAAGTATTAACGTATTGCTCCAACGATTATACTCATTAAAGCTGTAGCAGAAAACTTTTATGAAAATATGTTTTTACATATTAAACTGTCACTATGTCCTGACATTATAACATGAAACACATAATCTTTGAAAAAAAAAAAATCTAACTCGTTTTCTTTCTCTTCTCCCTTTTGCCTTGTACAAAAAAGCGCCTTGTGGCCAGAAACAACCAATCAGAGCCAGGAGGAGGGTCTTAGAACTGTCAATCAAGCTCGTGTACACATTGCTCACACCATCCTTCTTCTTTTCAGCTGTGCTGCATTTCCTCCCTCACAGTGGAACCTGCTGTGAATGTGTGGGCTACCTATAAACAGTTTTTACCTCAAGATTGTGCACACAGTGCAAGACAATGTGAGAGCAGCACATATACGAGTGTGATTAACAGAAATAAAACATTCCTCCTGTGCCTTGCCTATTTCTGAGTGGGAGAGGTGCATTTCCTCATCATCTCTTGATTTATATTAATTTAGATTTTAGCACAATCTATTGAATTCCCTGTATTAATTGTTGTTCAAAATATCTTGCCATATAGGTTCATTTCTTTGTGTCCAGTTTCTTAGTTTGTCTTTTCTTCCTTTTGATTGAAAAGTTGTTTATTTCTCTCAGGACATTTGTCAGGGCTTTTCCAATCTAGATAGATCCTTTGAGTCCCTTTTTAATCCATTCTGTTAGTTATTTATTCGTCTTCTACCTATTTACCTTCGCTCCTAGCTGCACCCTGTTTTTAATTAACCACTGGTCTGCTTTCAGCAATCACTCCTCTGTTTCTGTCACTGTCTGCTGGATTCTCTTTTCACATATTCTATTACTTCTTATTATTATGTTTATTATCTTGTTAAAATAACTCTGTTATTGTCACAGAAGTATCTGTGTTTGTGTCCTGCACTAACTGAATTTAGCTCAGAATGTTTATTCTCAGTTATAATGAATGTTTTTGTCATGTTTTATATTTGACTCCTCCCCCCCACCCCCAGTGTGATTCCTTTGATGATTATACATAATTTAATTAAAAGTGACTGATCTTATCATGTAGTGCTGTTTTGCTTTAAATTTTTATGAGTAAGTGGAGCTAAATTACCTTGTAACAGAAGAAATGAGAGTAACAGATACTAAGAAAAACCAGAAAAACTGAAACTGAAAGCAGCCCACAAACTATATATAGGACAGATGTGGTGCTGGTGAAGCACCAACCACCAGAGGTGGTGGTTGGTGTTGGGTTACCCTCTACTCCCCTTCCCTTCTCCCCCTCCCCGCCTGTGCCTGCTCCCCGACTACTTTGACTTGGTGTTCTTACCTTCACAAAGGGCCAACCCTCTCTTACCCCCTCCAACAAAAAACCTCATATATGTTCGTCATGATTACCCCTGAGGATGTTAGTACCTCCACTGAGCAGCTGGTGGCTGAAGCATCTGAAGAAAAGAGGTGGAGCTGGGAGTTGCCCACAAATAATGACAGAAACTATTACCCTGGACGGGCTTCCTGCGTTTTGCCGCTGTCACAGTATCACCGAGGTAGATTGTCTCCTGATGATGGCGAGGTAAACAACAGGTGTTTCATATAGAATGCCTGGGGGGATAATCTAAGAAGGGATTACCTAAAATAGCCAACAGTGGCTTGGATGACACAACAAAAACTTGAAGTATTGTCTGTGTACTATTGCCCTGCTGAGTCTCTGGCACACACAAACAGTTCCTTTTTTATGTGGCGGGTTCAAAACCCTTGAAAATGTTAGCATTTTGTTCAGTCATCTCATAAAACCAGAAATATTGGGTTTTTGTTCTTCCAACGGGAAGCAATTTAAGCTTCACATGCTAAAAATAAATTAAAGAGAATTTTTCCAAATGCCTTGTTTGTGTTTTCTTTATCATGGGAGGTCTTTTGTTCTCCATCTCAGCAGGTTTGAACTGAATGAGAAGAGGTGCCTTTGGGACCGTTGTGCCTTCTAAATTACAATCGCATTCAGTAAATTAAAGTATTACAGAATAAATAATTTACAACAGTGACTCGATTGCCAAACTGAAACACATTATAAAGATGAATTACACACAGACTGATGTTTTCAAGCCCTTAATTTAATTAATTAATGTTTTACTTGCAGCTATTATATCAGGGAACATAAGAAACATTTTTTTATACATAAATGTGGGCTTAATGAAAAACTATGTTTAATACCTGCTTAATAGTAGTTTTCAAAAAGCACTTTTGATGTTAAAAATAAGCCACATCGAAACACATACTATATAATGTAGATGTTAGTGTGCACACATAGTTTCATTGCCTTATGCTTGATGTAGTTAAATTAGTTGCAACTACTGGATGTCAGCTGCCATTAACAACTAGTTCAGATAGAGATGTGAATAAATGCCTTTTTGGGAATCCCTTTGAAAGTTTAGTGAAAGACATTCCCACATTACAAACACAAGCTTCAATCTAAATGTGTTTTTTTTTATATTTTTTGCTTCTGGAGACTAGAACACTATGACATGCTATTTTAATCAGCCTTTTTGAGTTGATAGAAAAACACATTTTGCTGCAATAATGACAAGTTTGTTGGTGTATGATCCTTATTCGTTTTGCACATTTAGAAACTACAATTTTTGACCTTTCTCGTGTGCAAAATAGATAAATCTCAGATTTCTAGAGAATGTTTGTGAAGAGCAAATTTCAAGTATTGCCAAATATGTTTAATTGGATCTAACTCTTATGAAGCCAACAACAGGTTTTCCTTTCAATATTGACAATTATTAACAGTGTTTCTGGTAATGCCTCACTTTTATGCTTATAACCTTGTTCAAAAATGGACCAAGCTCCCATTTTTGTTTAAAATTCCCCACATAATAACAAAAATCAGTGTAAATAAGTGCTCATAAATCAGACGCATTCCCTTGACTAAGAGAGACCAGTCAAGCATGGCAACGCAGATTGATTTTTGTTATAAAAGAACCTTAGAAATTGCTTGAAACAACATTCTCTGGTCTAATGAAAACCTAATAGAACAGTTGGCCTGAACAGCAAGAATCATGTCTGGAGTAAAACGGACACTGTTGGTCACCTGACTAACACCATCTGCATTGTCAAGCGCAGTGGTGAAATAAGCTGGCTGTGGGAATGTTGTTCTGCAGCAGGAACCAAGCTGTCAAACATAAAGAGCTGTTTCAAGAAAACCTGCATTAGAGTGCTCTGGAACTCTGACCAAGATAATATTTAATCATCCAGCTCAATAATGACCCTCAGTACACAGACAGGACATTATTTGCATTGGCTTCAGGGGCATTTTGGTTTTTTTTTAATTGTCCTTAAGTTGCCAAACCAGAGTCCAGACGTAATTCAAGTTGAAGACTAGAAAGAGCAAAAAAAGTTGTGTTTGCTTACACTGCTCATCCAAGCTCAATGAGCTTGAGATGATCTGCAAAGACCAAAGGGGGAAAATAGCCAAAACTTTGTGTGTTCATCTTGTTAACACACTCTCCCAAGATGACAGGAGGAGGTTATTGTTGCCAAAGGTGCCTCAATAAATCATTAAACAGATTGTTGATATTAACATACATGCAAATCTTTTTTGTTTTTTTTTTTTTATATATATATATATATATATATATATATATATATATATATATATTTAACAAAGAATTATAGACACAGTTTTTTTCTTGCTCAGTAGAAGGATATTCTATGCATAATCTTCTCCTTCTCTCTTTTAAAAAAGCATGATACTCCCACAGTCATGTCTCACAGTGGGCATGATCTACTATTTTTTACCTCACAATTATGAACTACTTTGTTTTGGTCTATCACATAAAACCCTGATTAGACACATTGATGTGAATGGCTGCAATATGAAAGAACATGGGAAAGATTATGCAAGTGACCGTATTTAAAGTTTCAAAACAGACAAATGTCAGGGTACTATATTGCACAATAATTTGATAGAATTGTCCTTTCTGTTCCCAAAGATTTGGATTTGTTCTAATCTGATGCGGTGTTCAGGGGTTTTCACCTGCATTTGACCTTACTTTCTGTTTTCCTATGAATCATTCATGCATCACATAAACCACTAAAACACAAGTGATGAATCATTGTTTTCTCAACACATAATAGGAAATATAGGAATATAGCTATTTTTAGTTTCCAGCAGCTATTTCCAGACTCTATTTTGGCCATATTTCCCTTAGTTTAACTGATGGAAAACATCAAGTGAAACACAGTTTGACAAAAGTTAAGTTTTAGTGCTTTGAAGGCAATTGCAAAAGAACTTCCCGTTGCGAACGAGGCCAACTAAAGTACAAAGCTTCTTTACTTCTTTAAGACATAATGTTTATTGTCCTTTTTCTAATGTTTATTGTCCTTTTTCTGACATTGGATTTTCCTGGCCAGCCACTTATTCCTTTGTTGTTTTTTTATGTTTTGTGCATATGCAAACAGAAAATGAGTGGAAGAGCAGCCAAAGTCCAAAGAAGTTTAGAAACCTGCCAAAAAGCTTTGGAAACCATCAATAAACACCATTTTTAAAATTTTTAGTACATACCTGTATGGCTACAGAAACACATGTATGTGTGACAGGAAGTTATCACTCTGCAGCCATATGTTGTGCTTTCTGTAAGTGGCTCCGGAGTTTAGTCAGAGTTGTTTTATGGGGCACATGTTGCAGGGCTGAGCCTCGCCAAGCTGACTGATTACGTCCTGTTCAGATTTTCATGCTTGCTTCAGTTTGGAAATCTGAAATTCCTTTTAGAAAGAAAAAAATCTGCTTTGTGGTGCTTCCTTGTGTATCTGTTTCTTTCCTCCCACACACACGCAGACACAACACAAATGCTGCATGCCAAGTCATAATCTGATGGGCAGAGCTGCACCCAGATGGTCTGATTTATATTCCTGCTGCAAGCAGCTGATGTTAAACAGGTGCTACCTGACCTTCATACCGCTCCTCCTCGGCTGCGTTTCTTAAAATCCCAGAGAGCGCACTCCTTCCGACCCGGTACATTTTCCTCCCTCTGGTGTTAACAATTAAGTGTTGTAACACTGATGCTCCTCGCTTTGCCAATATTCTAATCAGAAGCCAATCACTGTTTTGTGTAAACTGGGCCTGGAGCCATTGTCTCCCAGACTGCATGTTGGTGCCGTCCGTCATTATGTTCCGTTCCTGTAATGAGATCCTCCTTTCCACCGCGGCACCCAGCTCCGATTTTCACCTTTCAAAGTAGACTTGTTCACATTGATCAAAACAAGGCTGTTCCGCACTTAAGTAGCTTTCTGAGGCGTGTGCCCACTTTGCTTAATGATCCATGGTGTGATGATTGTTTGTCTTTCTCTCCAGGGGGAAGCGATTGATTGGCCAAATATTGTTGCTGGAAGGCAATCTGATTAAAATTGAAAGACCAACTATTTCAGGCAGTCGGAGTTCTGTGGGTTTTCTTCATGCCTTACAAATCAACATGCGAGCTTATCTAATGTATGCTGATATGATTCAAAGTGGCACAAAAAAGTATACTCATTCAATTAGTGGGCTTGTGGGGAAGTTGATACCCTCTATTTATTCGGCCAAACATTGCAAACAGATGAAGCACGCTCCTGCCATCAGGCGCTTCTTTGCTGATGCTCTGTGAAGTTTTTAATTATGGCAGAAATTTATGCTCTGAGAAAGTGGATCATTCGTATAGGAATTTGCTTTTTTTTCCCATGCCCAGATAAACATCAATGTTCAACTTTTCCCACCTCAATACACATACTATCCTAGCTCCTGTGGTGGGAATGAATGAGGCCTTCATGCAGTATTTTTAAACATCACTTACAAAGTTGAAGATGAGAATTAAAAGACCATCCCTGTGTGAGTTAACTTTGTAGATAAAACTGACAAATGTGACGAGGCACTTTGGTGTGACAAGCTGTTAATCCCGCTTCAGGGCCTAAAATAATATCCATCGTGCTGCTGAATGCAGAGATGCACAAAGGGAGAAGGAAAAGGAGGTAATCCAAGCTTTGGGTTGGTGTCACTGGTTAGTGTGTTGACTGTGAGAAGCCATGATTGCGTCCTATGTTTCCCGTGGCTCAGAGAAAAGAGTGAACTCTTCTCGGTGTCAGATATCACTGGATCCACTAAATGCTCTGGTTACCTGTGAACCCCTAGGGGATATATCCAAGTTCACAAGAAAATCTAGGCTATATAAAATTTTTTTATTTTCTTAATTATTTGAACCATTTACATGTTGGGCATTCAGAAGTCATCTGGTAAACTACCCTACCCTCTTTAACAGAGATATATATATATATATATATATATATATATATATAAATTTTAATTTTTTTTAACCTGAACTGTAGTAACACAAAGCAGCAGGTGTGGGAAGAAATGGTTCAGTATATTCTCCCAGCGCTGACATTTCCCAAGGTAACCATCCATAGCTTAGATTTCCAACCGTCTACCTGACGTGTGCTTGTGTGTGGGTGTGTGTGGGTGTGTGTGCTGACACTGTGAGTGCATAAGAGAGGAGGACAGGGTGGAGGTCCAGATTTGAATTTACACACACACACTAATGCTTTTCAAGTTTTAGGTCAGATTACTAAAGTTATTTCTATTATCAAAATAATGAGAGACAAAGGATTTGTCAGAGATTTTTTTATAACGTTTACTAAAAGTCTGATATCTACATATATTTTCTTACAATTTAATAGCATTCTCTGTTAACTTTATAAGATTGGGTCAAATGTTTTGGGTATCAAATGAACCCAAAACCTTTGGGACCCCATACCACACTCAGGCATAGTATCCCAGACCGACAGACATACAGACAGATGAAATTAATAAAACAATGTAAAGTGCATGATTTGAACAGCCTAAGGCAGAAAGGTGTGCAGTCGTCTGGTTGTTCTGGCTGATGGCAGCAGCTAACAAAAATCACAAAGGGTGTGACAAGTCTCAGCAATTATCGACTCATTCGTCGAACTCTGATGCCCCTTTCAGTTTCCCTCACTACCCTCTGCAGGATCATCTTGTCTTCCATTTTGCAGCTGGATCATAGAGGACACGACTTTACCCCTTTAGACTGGAGCGTTACTGTCATGTAAATGCAATGTCAGGTCACTGGGGTTTTCTTTAACTTAAATGTTGTGTGAGTTTCTTTTTTTATTAGAGTCAGTGTAATAATATATTTATTCAGCTTAAATGAACATTAACTCCAGCCATAAGTGCATAACAAAAGAGTTAAAAGGTGCATTGTGGAAACTGTTCTGCAGCACGAGTGCTCATTTTGGCAACACAAGACAACATGCGGATTCAATCTCAATCAGTTGAGTCTTATTCTACAATAATTGTTTTTAACTATGTTTGAAAACCTGCTCTATTTCTCAGTCATTTCCAGAGGCAAAGAAAATACCATCCCTGCTTTCCCTTCCTATTCTACCGCTTGTATTAGAGACAATGCCTGGAGCAGATGTTGGATTAACATGCTGAAGCATGTGTGTGGGTAATCCGGCAGTCATTATTTAGCTTATATTTCCCTTAATATAGCTCCTTTTAGTAGTACTGTACATTAGCAGTATGTGGTTTGAGGACGCATCCATTTACCAAGCTTTGATGGGAAAAGAAGTTCTTCTCTCTGATGTGTTTCAAGCTGTTTGGCTCAACTTCTACCCCCTCTGGCCTGTAATTAGCCTCAAAGAAATCTGGTACTGTCTTCTAAAAAAAAACAAAAAAACCCCGAGTTGTTCATTTACTGCAACAGGAGATGTCTTGTTTTATATGCTTTATATGTGCTTAAGAGAAAAATGAGGCAGAACATGACTTTTGTTATAGATGACCTGCCACACACTGAGCTTGAATCTTAATGCGTTGGTTGTCTTTTCTATTTGCACATTGCTGTGCATGCTAGCAGCACTCAAGAGAACAAGTAAATGTGCTCTGTTTGCATGCATTCCCCTCTGAAGCATACTGCATCTTACTGCCAAAGGACAGCGCGATTTTATAATTTTCCCTCGTTCTTCCAATCCCGTTGTTATAAATATATTGTTGCTATGCATAAAGAAAAAAAAAATCTGCGCAAAATCACAAAAAAGCTGAGAGCATAGAATCTTGTTTTAGGGGAAAGTATTTGCAAGAGAAAGAGAGAGAGAGAGAGTGAGTGAGGCAAGTGTAAGAAGGTAAATGGATTGGATCCAAAGATTTTAAACATCTGTTTTGTGATGATGCAACTGCTGCTTTGCAGCTCGGTGAAGCAGATTTTTGGTTTTATGAAATGAATAAAATCCTTCACCCTGAGGTTGAACGTAAAAGTCAGGTAAGGACAGGTTGCATAGCAGCCTGAAAGGGATGTCATATCATAAAATGAATCATCAGCAGCACAAAAGGGATGTTCCCTTTACACACCCTTGTAATAAGGGCAACCCTTTCTTCTGATCTTCCAGATATACAGCTTGTTGCTATGAATTTACATGCCGATATACAATTTTGATGCCTCTCTCGGTTGGAGCTGTGCCCAAAGCCTGGATCTGCACTCCTACCTCCATGCCAAAAAGAAAGACTCCCCACGCCTTGGTCTACTCTGAGTCAGCAGAGCGGGGAGGGCGCACTGCGGGGTTTGTCCATGTTTGCGTGAGCGGGAATGATCAGACGTTTTAGGAGAGCTGGAGATATAATTTTATACACTTTAAATGCAAAAAGTTGAGTGGTATTTTAGGCCACTTTAATAACACACAGACTGGCAAAATGAGTGAAAATGTAGTCAGGAGGTAAGTACATAATAATAGAAAAGTGTGGGTTTCAGGTCTTTTGCATTACAAAACAGCAGAAGTGACTTTCACATTCCTCCTTATAATTAAAAATGAAGACGATCTGGTTTGGCAGGATCAGCAGAGTTATGGAATCTGCCATGTTGGATCATTTTGAGGGTACAAATAAATTATAGTAAAATCCTCATTTTTGTAACCTGGCAGCCAAATCAGATTAATATTCATGCAGAAAATTTTGGCAATCTGAAAAAATAAATAAATAAAAAAAAAACAAGAAGCTTAATTTTAAAGCTAAAACACCCTTTAACACCTTTGCACCACATTACAAGAAGGGACTAAAACTTAATTCTTCCTGGCTCTGCATTTTTATATGGCCTGTGTTTTAGAGGGTAAACGTTCCCCAGCTGTTGTTTTTTTTTATTATTTTTTTTTTACTGCTCCTTAGCCTCTTGTGGGCACCATAAAAACTTTGTTGAAGTGATATTAAAAAGTATTATTTAGAAAAATAAATGTTTGCAAAAGGCAAATTCAGGAGTAATTCTGGAAACTTCCCAGAGTGTGTCACAGGGTTCATTGGTAATTTATGGATGCGCTGAGCACAGACTTCAGCTGCTATGTGAACTGACACATACCTGGAAACTATACAGTTAATGTATGTTAATACAGTGCAAAAACAATCATGCCCTGACACGAGTGCGAATTAAGAGATGCCTTTGCAGCTGCGAGAAGCTGAAAACATCTTACCTGCAGCAGACAGTTGTCAGAGCGATCTCAGTGTGGAGAAATAAAAATGGATCTACATGGGAATTACATCTCAAAGTCAGTCAGGACAGAATCCCTTCATGAACATCTGTATGTAAAAGTTTTCATTCCCTGACCCAGTTGTGCTAATTTTTAATTTCGCTATCACTTGGCTCTTTGTACAAATATATTAACCTTCCTCATTAAATCATGAATTACGTGTTAACACATTTTTTTATTCAAAATCTACATCCTAGATTGATGACGATTCAATCAGTAGAAACTTAAAATCGCATGGAAATGTTTGACAACATGCGGGTAAGAAAAATAAAAAAAGCACTACACTCCACGCCTCAATCTAAGGCAATTAAAGGAAGGTTAAGAAAAAAGTCGGTGATATTTCAGTCATCACGACGGTCATAAACCCATTACGAAGGCTTTGTGACTCCAGAGAACCGCAACAAGATCAAAGAATCTTAAATTAACATGAATTACAACAACATTAATTTCCCTTTGGGATCAATAAAGCATTTTTTGAATTGGATTGAATTGAACCTTTCCAGACTGGCCAGCCCAGCTGGTGAAAGCAAGTTAATTACTCATTCTGGAGGTCACAAAGAAAAGGATAAAAAGATCTAAAGCACTACAATGTTTTCCTCAATTAAGGTCAATGTTCATGATTCATCAATATGAAAGACCAAAAAAAAAAGCTGCATCCATGGGAGAGTTTTGAGCCACTCCTGATCTAAACAAACTCAAGCCCATTTGAGACTGTGGTAAGAATTACACCGGGTTTCAGGAAAGGAAACCCACACCACCACCACAATGAAACACGGTGGTGGCAGTGAGATGGTTTTGGGCTGACTACTTGACACTCTGCTTTCAAACAGGAAATTCTGAGGAAGAACAAACACTTTGTTACCCAAAGCACACCGCACAGTCTTCTGAAGAACACCAAGAAGTCCATCTCTGAAAGACTTTTCAAAAAAGACGGTATTAGAGAGAATAAGTTAATGTACACAGTACAGAGATGCAGAAACAAAATTAAAACAAGTTTGCATAGTTTTGTCCCCTAATAAATCAAATCACCATTCACTCAAGTGAATGTTGGTCTAGATATTTCCACACTTGGATTCTTTTATCAGTTGTCTAGGTTGCTGCTATTTCTCAACAGCTCTGAACAGCAGGGCTAAGCTAGAAATCTGTGCTGGGTTGCCAACCATCCGTCAGAATGCGAACCGCTCCAGCCTACCATCAAGAGTTGTTCTGTCTCCAACCAGCAGCTATTCCTGTGTATAATCTGGCTCATACAGGGATCATCATGCCCTTAAATAAAAGGCATGTTGTTTGTGCTTTCTTAATTGCTCACTTTTACTGTCTGTAGTTGTTTTGGGATTAGACCAAAGGAACTGCAAGTCACAGCAGATTCACTGCATGATATATTTTTGAGCCTGAGCACACAAAGTTAAGTGTAGCCAAATATGACTTCATAGGCTCTCATTGATGTTGATTAAAATTTGACATAGTGTAAGTTACTTTTGGGTTTATATTTGATCTAAAATTCTAAAAAAACAAAACAAAAAAAACTTCATAAATTGCTTTTAACCTATGGAAGTGCACCGTGGACAAACCTACAAGAATAATAGAAAAATGTATTAAAGAGGAAGGGATTTTGGTTACAGTATAGCAGTATTATCACTTTAAGTGGTGAGTGTGACTACATGACTCCCTTGACCTGCAAGACTTCATGCCAGAAGACCACAAGAACGTAAGATACGATTCACATACCCATAAGGGAAATTTAGAATCACTACATGTGCAGCATGGTTTTGGGCTGCGGGGGGAAAACCCAAGTCCTGGCTGAAAATCCATGGGAAGGCCTCAGTTGAGATTAAACCTGAGACTTTCTAAATGTAAGGCAACACTAGAAATGGTTGCCCTATGGAGCAATATGAAATGAAAACAATTGTTAATGTCCTTTGCTGTGTTCTTAAATATAGTTCTACGCGCTTTTTATGTAAAATGTACTTGCTACCTTTTATGGCAAAATGTTGAAACTTTAAAAAGCAAATGTCAATAAATTAAAGAACCAAAAAACCTAAAAGTCTTCAAAAAACAGATGGGTATATTTTTTTCTACCAATAAAAAAAGACTCTTCAGAGCTTCGCCTTTCTGAAACTACACGATCATATCTTGTTGATGACATGTGTTAGGATATGCTAAGAATGACAGTCCATTGTTTTACAGAGAAAGGACAATAATTTTTCTAAAAAACAGAAAAAGAGAGAAAGGTTTGTGAAAACCAATAACAGTCTCTCCATTCAAAACATTTTTGGCCCGAGGATTATGAAACAATATGAATATTGGCTTCAACAGAAAAAACAACTCATGACAGGGGGCATAGATAAGACCCACTTCATGCGTTTACTATGACAGTTCTAGCACTGAGGTGACCATAGGACTTGCTTGTAAATATATTCTATTATGGTGTTTACCTTTTATGTGTTTCCACAATACATAGTTTCACCAGTAGCTTATTTTTCTAAGTATTTTGACTTTTCTCTTCACCACAAAATACTTAGCATTACTTTGAAGTTACTTTTTATGCCTATATGACATGCATGTCTACTTACTTACTGTAGATGGAATTGTAGACTTTGAGACAAACAGCAGGCAAGCTATCTTTGAGCAGAAAAGTGAGACTTCCAGCTCCTTCCATTCACTATCTCTATGTTTTGCATAAGATCTACACAACTCACTAATATGAAGATTCTTTTTTTTTTTTTTTACAATATTGTTAGAAATTGGAGGACTGATTCAATCCTGTACAGTGTAGAGAAATAATAAGTAGAACTGACAAAAAATGTAATATCTACATCAATGTTGCCAAAATTTTAAGTTTTGGATATTAATTTTTCTCAGAAACAATTTACTACATGGTAAAACTGCAGGTCCACCATTATGTGCTGCAGACTCATTTTCACACTTCTTACAAATTCCTCTTCTTCTGACACGAAAATGAACACAAGTACCGACAGACACAAGGAAGATAAAATGACAAAAGGGTTAAAATGACAATGTGAGTGAATAAATGCTCTAATTCAATCAAAGTACTGTTAATATTTTGCATGCAAAAAGCTTTTATAACAATATTCTTGAAAACACATTTTGTGCAAAAACACTAACAATTTGCCATAACCTATATCTGAACATTTATTAATCTAGAGACATTTATTTTAGATTAAACTGAGCTTCTACATTTCTGATAATGCGGGTCACATTTTTCTCAGTTATCTTCAATAAACTTCAATGCAAATAGCATAGCAACTAAAGTTAAACATTTGTAGACTTGTTGTAAAAGAAACACCTTGGGAGTCTGAGCGGTACTTTTAGCCAAATTTTAATAAACAAAATATATGAGCTTATCAGAGCTGAAATGAGGTTTGCCTCAGATTGCTAGTTATGGAGAGGATTAGTTATTTAGCATGAGATGTTTTCAGACTTCTGTCACATCCCTTACCTTATTTGTTGTTTGGCATAATTTCCTTTGTTGCTACATATCATGTTGCTCCTGTAATGCATCCAACGGTCTGAGGTCAGAGATAGAAAGATGGCGAACGAGAGGAAACAGAGAAGCAGATGCTCTCTCAGGAGGAGGCTTCATCTACCCACCTCTTCTCCCCTCTTATCCCTCATATTTAATTTTAAGAGCATATGGACGCTAAAGAAAGACTGCATGACCTCGGGACATGCTGGGGGGAATAAACAAAGACAAAGTGACAGAGGAAGAAACAGAAAGATGAGAGCAGGGAGGACAAAGTAAAGGAGGTATGAGAGGAAGGTTTTAAACATATTTTTCGGAAATGAAACTTGGACTGAGTGTGAGTGATGGAAAATAGCGAGCATAGCTTTGTCCGTGAGGCAGCAGGCAGTTGAGGCCGGGTGCGGTGAAGATATTCTCAACTCGGTTTGCACCCCTCCACTGGCCCAAATCTACTCATTCTCAAGTCTCTGAGACTTATTTCCTTACCATATGCCTTGATTGAGTGATAGAGCTCTGAGTTTTCAGCACTTAAGAAATACCTTTCATTTATCTGAAAGAGAGTGACCGTAATCTTTCACAAAGTTAAATGTGACCTGATATAAGAGGATACAGCAAGATAAGTTGCATCGACTAAGATTCCTATTATTCAACATATGTTTGACTTGCAAAGTAAAAAAAAACAAAAAAAAAAAACAAAACTGCTGAGTATTTATTCAACTCCCCTCTCATACTCGATGTGCTACGAGTCGTGCAAAAATTCTTAGGTCATTCCCCAATTTAAGCAGAGGAGACAGCAGAATTGTGTTTGAAGCGCAAATCGTTTCAGAGGATGAATCTAAATTGAGTCTGAATTCTTTGATTGTGGTGAATTAAGGGCTACATTAGAATAAATCTAAAACTGAAATCGTTGTCTTTCATATCCACATTTGCAGAGACATTTACAAATTTACATCCACATTTGTGGATGGACCAGATCGATTCAGACTTAGGGGATTTTTTTGCTGAAAACACCCCAAAAACAGTTGCCTTAAAACTCTGTCCCTTTGCATCAGGGACAGAGTGCAGTGTTCAGATGAGGCACTGTAATGATGTAATGTGCTAACTACCTCCAATTTTTCTCCCTTGACTCAGAAAGATTGATGATGGTTGGGCAGATGGTTCCCAAAGGAACTTGTCAGAACCCTTAAATAAAGTTGATATATCAAAGATTTGTTGTGGTTTTTATAAAATAAGTATTAAGCTTGTGTATGCCTCCAAAAACATTCCTAATCTGTAATAAGATGTCATAATTTCAGGAAAGCAACTCAATCTAAACAGAATGTAATATATTAAACAGAATTTCTCATGCTAAACAAATCATCATCCACAAACAATGGTTCTCTCTAAGGCTTTTAATTCCAAGTATTCAACAAACTCCTGCAATCAATCGTAGCTGAATACCTAACTCCAGACATCACAAATAAGACTTTGAGCCAGAGTAAAGTCCCAGCATGATTTATTGTGAACCAATGCATTAAGTAGTGGTTTGAATGTTTCTTTATCTGTAAAGCTGAAACTTAACATCCGGCTGTCACGAGGAATCATCCGTTCGTATAATCAAATGATCACATGGTAAATCTGCCTGATCCTTGCGGTGATCTGTCTCAACACGAGCTTCAAAATCAGATCTCAGATTCACTAATAATTCATTTTTACTTTTGCTGTGGTTCATCAGCTTTCTTAGAAATGGGGTAAGGGGTCTCCCACAGAGAGAAGCATGTTTTCAATAACAACGCTGCAGCGATTCGACAATCATCATGGTTGCCATTCGCCACATTTAAAATCAGCACATTCTTGGCACCAAGCGTCAAGTCGAGGCAACTCGGAGGAGCTGTACCTCTTGTGAAATGAACGTGTGCTTCTCCTGTAATATACTTGCCAAGGTCAAAGTTTAAAAAAAAGTCTCAATGGACAAATAATACTTCGGCTGACCTCAGGCAATCACTCGCAGTCCTGTTTTGTTGCGAGAGACAAAGAGCTTGATTTGTCATTTGGCCAGCGAAATGAGCTCATCAGTACCATATGAGGCAACATCTGGGGTGTAATGAGCAACGGCAAGAATGCTTTCAGAATGTCCTTCAACCTAAAGACAGCATAACCAACATCATTATTTTATTATAATTACTAATAAATAAAGGTGATATTCAATGCAAAATGCTATGGGAATCAATAATCAACAATATTTTTAATTTAAAAAAATAACAAAGAAAAAATGCTTGGCCTTTCACTGAACATCAGTATAACCTAAAGACAAAATAAAAGCAAAATAATAAAACTGAGCAATTTGTACGGCACTTCAGTCATTTTCACAGCGTCCACATATGAGAAATATTAAGGATCTCCTGAATTGCAAAGATGAATATAAAAAATCTAGCACATTTTCCAAATTATTGGGTCCTTTTTTTCCTGTTGAATAATAAACATTCATTGTAACCTGAACGATGGAGGAAGCAGAAAATGTTATTCCTGACTATCTTTTTTTGTTTGATATGTTGAGATTTGTGGGTGGTGCCTCAGGAGGATGTTGTAGATGAAAATTTCTGCCCCATTTTATAAACATTGACAGGCAAGTAAACATCTACGTTTTGAAGTTAATGTATCCCCCATCACTACCTGAAACTTGAATTAAACGTCAAACACATTGTTTATATGTTGACCTGTATGAAAAGGGAAATGGTGGCTGGTGATTTTCCTTTATGCCATTCTGAACTTTTTAGCCCCAGGATCTTAATACCCTGAATCCTTAATCTCTTCAGGGCTGTTTGCTGTGTTTAGTTTATGTAGGTTATGTAGAGTGAAGCAGAAAGTCTTGGTGTCAAAAGTGTTGCCTTGGGGCTTTATTCAGAATGATTCCTTGTGGGATCCAACCATATTTAAACTTGGTCCACTATCACAGGGAGCTGATGCAGCTGGAGATTTTTCCATAATTCTTTGGGTAAAATTTTTGCAGACACATTAAATCTTTTCACAGCAGAATACACAATTGCCATATTAAATCTTTAAACCAGCTGTCTCACTATCAAGCAATTTCCAGCTTACCAAAATAAAAGCATTTCCTGTTTTAGTTGACAGTCTTTCTCAATGACTGCCTACAATGCCCAATGCAATTTTTTTGTTTGTTTGTTTGTTTGCAATATTTAGTGTACTTTGTAACATGTTCACTATTTAGACTTAACAAAAAATGTGTTGGATATGTATTTTGAAAATGTTTTGCTAAATGTCTAAATTAGCCCAAAACACAAAATGAGGAGAAAATTGTTTTTTGTTCTCTTTTAAACAAATTTATTGTAGTTTACTTTTCTAATAGGGTAATGTTACACTTCATCAATTTTAAAGACTGTTTAAAGCAGCTTATACGCAGTTTTTGCATGTAAATGTAAAAAAATTGAAAGATCATTTTAATGGTTGGAATTAGGCATGGAGACGGTCCGGGGTTTGAAATCCTGACCCACTGAAGTATTCAAATGAGGCACTGAAATTCATTGTTACCAGGGAACTTGATTACTTGCATTTCATGCAAAAAAAACATTTTTTTGTTTATCATTTCAGTGTTGTGACTTGTGGTGAAAGGCTTGAGACATGACTTTTGAACAATTTTGGTGTGGTGTACTTGGCTTAGTGTATTGTCGATAGCATTGAAAAAGTAATGAAATGCCCTGATATTGTTGATATAAATTATTAAATCTTCAGGCTACTTCTTCAGTCTGCAAACATTTCTACAGATTATATCAGAGCCATAACCTTGATCATTTTTTTTTCTTTTTGCAGTCTTTTGCTCACTGACTGCAAACCAAAAGCTTCTGGTTCCCCCTTACCCTTTGAGATAAGCAAATGGATTTGTATTCATAAAGCAAAGACAGAACAGTTTTAATGGTTGAATACAAGTTGCAAAATAAATAAATAAAAAAATGTTTTATTTTCCTTCCATTTAACAATTATGCACCTATCTGTGTTGATACATCACAGAGTATATTAGTGTTAGATGGAGATACATCTAGGGTTATTATATTGTCCCAAGAAGCACAGAGTTTTTTGTTGTTGTTGTTGTTGCAGACTTTAAGTGGCTCTGGAGGGTCTTTGCTTCCTCTTCTGCCTCTAAATGTATATACAAGGTGCTGAAACTCACAGTCCACATTGGCCCAGGGAATATTTAATTTCTCCACAGCTGCAGATGCTAAATGTGAATTTCTCATCAATGTATGATCTGGAATAGATGTGACTGTTTTTGCAAATGATAAATAAATAGTTTAACATATTATATTACATAAAGCAACATTGCAGTGCAGAGTTCAACTAACTCTATTTCCTTGAATCCAAAAGCAAAGCAATGCTTGTCTGAGACCAGGTTGTTCCTGTTGCTTTAAATCATTGAAGCAGGCTTTCTCAGCTGAAACAACATTTGAAACTGAAATTCAATTTCTTGTTTTTGTCTTAAACTAAGAAAAAAAAAAAATACAGTTTCTTCTCTATTAAAAGCTGTGAGTTAAAACAGCAAGGCAGGTCTGTTTGCTGCAACCCAACTGCTGGGATGATGTGTATATGAGCCAACAAAATGAAATGAGCACAACTCTGAAATTCCAGAGATTGCATGTTGTTGACATAAATCATGGGGAAGATTACTTCCCAGCAAGAAAAATTATAGCACGAGGGATAAGAGGAGGCTCACAGTTAGACAAATAAAATGGTTTGGTTTAGATTATGCTCAAGCCTGAAGAGCTACATTTCCAGTTAATAGTGAGGTTAAGATTGAAAAAAAGAGGTGGCTAAGAAGTGTGTTTCTTGTAACTTGAACTTCCCTCACAGTAGAAAACTTCTCATTTTGAGCCGGGAATTAAACCTGGGTCACCGGAGGCCATTTCCACCTATTTACTGGTCCAACCAAGCAGCCTCACTTTCACCCACTATAGTACGTTGTGAAAAATGCATGCTTTTTTTTTTTTTCCTAATGTGATGGAAAACATTCAGCTGTCACCGTCCATGAAGGGGAATATATTTCTCTGATAAAACTTGTCGTGTTCATGCCGTGAGCACTTTGAGAGAGCGCCGAGGGATTTGAAAGTGGGGAAAAAAAGTGAAAGGTTTCATTTAATGCTGAATAAGTCAACTCTACGGCTGCAAAAATATCCCCCATCGCAAAGTTGTTTTTTTTTTTTTTTTAGCTGTTCACTGAGCCTCTGGGTTACAAGCAGCTCTGACAAGATTCTTAATTGGATCCAGATATGAGCTGCCAAACTCCTCTCATTGGTTTATAGAGTGTTGATGTCAGAGATGCAGCGGAGGTAAAAGCTAAATCCATGCGGTTCAGTTTGCCTCCATCAATTTGGCCCAAGTTTATGTTATTTATTATTTTGTTCACAATCTACATCACTTTTAATGGGGTTTAAAAAGTCATTTTGAACAGGAATAGTTGTTTATCCTTCTTGATTCATTGTTTTCACCAGAAAGTTCATAAAACTCTAATTAACTTGTCACCATTTGGTGTCTGGGCACTTTTAGCCTGAATGGAATCAATCAACTTTAGGTAATTATCTTTAGCTTTTTCCTTTTAATCAAGTCCTGTGACATGAAATATATTTACAGTCTGTGTCAGTATTTTTGTCTTTTATTAGCATGCTAGATTTGTGTCAAATAAAGTCTGCACTAAATAAAGCTTTTATAATGAAATTCTGTGAGCAAAATCATAACAATCTTAAAGAAGAGACAAAACCAAGCTTTGTTACAGTATTAAGTGGCATGAAGACTAATAGGATCAGTTTTATTAGTGTTGCCTTACAGCCACAAGTGGTTTGGATTTTGGGGAGGTCAGGGGTCATCATACATCTTAATCAGTCTGTAATAAGTATCAGCATGAACTTTCACCCCCTTCATCTGTAGACTGTTGCTCTAGATGCAGGGACTGAGTCCTCAAGGTTTTTTGGTTTTCACTTTAAGGTACACTTCTTTAAAGTTCCTCATTGGTATTTCTGACATTATTGTGTCTGGACTCTGTTGTCTTTGCACAATTTTTATTCAAATCGCCACAACGGCCTTTATGTTCATGAAGCAAAAAATGAAGACCCAGAAGACTAACGAACTTAAAAATTGTGATTCCTTCACATTTATTGATGACCTGAGTAACGATGTGTGAAAAGGTTTTAATATGACACTGAATAATTTAAGTTTAATACTTTGATTTAGGTGGAAAAGGAAATGTTAATGAATATAAGTTTTACATGAAATCATGTTTACCAAATTTGTTGATGTGAAAACTTCAGTTCTGCTTCTCTCGCATCCTCTCTCCAACTCGTGAGTTTTATTTACGGATTGAGATTGAAATGGCATGAAAGAAGACTGGTTCTATGTCTGTTGAACAATTTCTGAGTTGATTTGTTCATGTTTTTATATCATTATACTGCTGAAAAACAGATGATGACCTGTCTTCATTTTCCTTGAAGTTTCCACCAAGTTTTTTTTCCACCAGGTGCTAATTGTTGCTGCTGCTAATCTGGGGTAGGTGAGTGGTGGAGGCGTGGGACAGGGCTGCTCTGTGGGACAACAGGCCAGCTGGAGACTGCAGCTCCAAGGCGGAGCTTCGGGTGAATAGGTGGTGCTTTGTAGGAGCAAGCTTCTTTCACTGTGACAGCAAGAATCGTGATAAAGTGGTTTGTACCTGCATGTCTTACCGAAGCTCAGACATGTTTGTGAATTACTTTCTGCTCCATTTGAGGGACACTGGATTATGACTGGAGTCACTGGATAATTTTCCACTGGTTGCCAAGGAACAAGAAATAAGGACAGATGTGGATAAATGATCTAAATTTATTTAAAGTGATCATAAAAATTCTGCAAAGGTGATATTTTAGCTGTAAATGAAATCCTTATCCCGCCTGTTTCAAGCTTTCAACCGCGACCCAGAGAAGATACTGTGGCCTCTGAAAAGGATCAGCAGTGTTCCTCAGAGCAGATTTGTTATGATTTTAAGTTTCAGAAACAACCTGTTATTTTGTTTACATTTGGAAATGATTAATCAGCTCAACACATCCTACCAGATAAATAATCAAATTCTCAAAATCAAAATCACTCTGAGCCCCAGTCTTTGAAATATTAAGTCTTTCTCTCTATTTAAGATACAACAAATTATGTTTCCATGAGTTTAATTTATTTATGTTTTTAATTCACATTTGTTCTGCAAATCAGTTTAAATGTAAAAATGTTGCATTAGAAGTTGTCTACAGAATTTGATACAACACACTTTAGGTTTGAGGAGTGGGGTTAGGGTTAGGAAACAATATTTACGGGAAACGTTGTTCATTCATGTGGGATTTTATCCACTCAGAATAATTTTACTAAAATGAAAAGTGCAATTTTTCCCTCTAAATGTTTTAATGTGAAATGGAGCAACTGCAATTAACGATTTGAAATCTTTTTAACCATCTTTAGTTGGGGTGCTATGCGTTATGGGAACTGTATGCAAAATTTGATCATTTTTTTGAGACTGTGGCTGCATCAGACAAAGAAGACCAAGCAAACCTGACACCCTCAGGAAAGACTAAATGGACAGACCCCCCACACGTCTGTGTGCTCAGTAAATGTGATTAGGGATCAATTAGGAGGGGGACATTTTGACACATGTCTTGTATTTGGAGTGAGAAGACTCAGATATCGGCTGTAGAAAGGGTGGTAATTGTGTGAAGGATATTTGATACATTGCTGATCTAACCTCTACAAGGTGCCTTTAAGTTTATGGTTGGTCTCGATTTGTGATTTCGAGCTGAATTTATCCCCTCTTTAACAGTGATTTTCCTTTAAAATGCTCTGTCAACACAACCGGAGGAAAACTGAAGTTTTTCACTTTAACAACTTTTCTCAAGCTATTAAAAACAGAGAAAGGCCAGGCTTTCATTTTCCTTTGGAGTCCTTCCAGAACATAACACATGTTGGTGAGAAAGTACACTTACAGCACTGCCATGACCTCACATTTCTACATACGTACATAAAGTCAGTAATGTGTCCAGGTTTCCGACGTCACTGCATAGCTCTATGAAACCGCTAAAGCAGAGCGGAGCGTCTTGTTTTTGTAAACACTCCTCTAGAAACCACCCCGATCAGAATGTGGCTCGGCGGCTGCTGCCAGCATTAATATGCGGTTAATGACATGGCTTGGCGAGGTGCCCTGCTCTATTGATCGAGTGTGGATTCTTCCAGTCCACTTTCCCACCCGAATGTAAAAAAAAAAGGAAAAAAGAAAGCTCCGTACTGTTTGTAGTTTTCCTTCTCAGCCGTAGGGCTCCTCAAGCAGAAAGCGGATGGTTCAGATCATCAGATTTGCATCAGATTTACATACTTTAGTCATCTGCAGGGGAAAGGTCCCCGCTTCTTTGCTGAGAAAGCTGCTTCAGTTTGTCGAGGCGTTTAGCAAAAATATTCAACATGCTCTCTAATATCTGCCTCACAGCTGAGAAGAATACCAAAATCAACATCAACAACGCAATCTGTTTACTGCTCACACTGTGTGCCTGGATGAAGCCACTTCTCTTTGATTAATGATAGATACGTCTGACGACATCTGGAAGAGATTGACACAGATTGATTTAAACACTCAGCAGAAGAAACAGGGTCAACCAAGAAAGAGCTTTAAAATATAAATAGTATACATCTGGATTTGCTGTCTTAGTGATTCAGTTTACAGAACCATCTATCTGGCTCTGTTTGTCGGTGGCTCTCTCCGTCCCTGGGATGGACTCCAGGTGTGTTGTAACACTGTGGATAATCTGGGGGGATCCAGGGCTCCGGTGCCAGAACGCTGTGGCTCCTTATTATAAGTGTTTTCTTATGAACAGCTGGTTTAAACGAGCTGGAGCCAAC
The DNA here is from genome assembly GCA_903066825.1 of Alfaro cultratus. Taxonomy (NCBI): domain Eukaryota; kingdom Metazoa; phylum Chordata; class Actinopteri; order Cyprinodontiformes; family Poeciliidae; genus Alfaro; species Alfaro cultratus. Next base: position 27,914 of record CAEFZX010023529.1, on the reverse strand, counting down.
TCCTGTCCCCAAACTCAGAGAATGAAATACTATTGCTCAAAAATCTGCCTTAATTGCTATTGTGTGCTCTCAAAAACTCAGACTGACTGAGCAAGCATATATGCATGATCTGCATAATCTACACTGACTGTGATTTATCAGACTGAAAAATAAATACTTTTGGGGTGTTTTTATCTATAGATGTCATAAGTGTAACCCAAACGTTTGTGACAAAAAAAAAAGAGAGACAATACTCAATCAATTAAAAACGTTTTTGTGTCTAATAACCCTTTGCAATTAAAGTAAGAAACAAGCAAACATGACTTGATAAAAAATACATAAAAGTTTAAAAAGCTGTTATAAACTGATTGCATGTGTTCTCGACTTGAAACAAAAACTTTAAATCATACATTGATTAAATATCAGAACTCAGTAATCATCAGTATTCGGATCTGTAAAAATTTTAATCTTTTAAATTTTTTAGTCTGCACCGATGTTACAAAAGAGCAAAAGAAAACCACTGTGCAAATGTTGCAGTCAGAAAAAGGGTACAAATAATCTGCAAGTCTGTATTTATAACAAGGTGAAGATAAAAACAGTCAGAAATAATTGGAGTAAAACATGGCAATAAGTGAACATTTATTGACACAAATTAGGGAAAAAGTTAAACTGTTCATGGATCCTGCAAGTTAGTTGGTTTCCCTGTTGACTGTTAAAAAGAGACACAGGTTCATGACAAAAAATAAAAACTGTCACATACTTTAATAAAGACTAAAATGCAAGTGATTCTACATTGCTGACTAAAACCTAGCTGAGCTCAGTTCAGGATCTTTTAGGGAAAAATACAATAATTGAAGAGTCCCTAAACATACTGCTGTATAAGAGATTGTAAAATAAAGCAGAACATGATTACTAACATTTATTCATACTGACCACCTCAAGAACTTTACACTGCAGACACATTGATACACAAATTTGTAGGAAACTTGAGATTAACTGCATTACACAACTGTAGTAAACTACTTTTTATCCGTTTGTGTCTTTCTTTTTACAGGGATTTAAAAAGCAAATCTCCTCAGTGCTCCGTTAAATATAAAGCTGATGTTTGTAATTTAATTCACTGTTTTAAATCACAAAAAAAAAAAAAAGAAAAAAAGAAACAATGACCGATGATGTAACTGGAAAGGAGACTTATTGTAATTCCAAAAATGTCCAACTATTCCTTATCCCTAGACCTGAAGATTTTCTTGAGGGGGCCCTCACACACTTGTAAATTGATCTTGTAGTCTGGGATATTTTTACAGGTGGAAATAAAAAAAGCCAAATACTTAAGGGGTTAAAGTGTTGACATTAATAAAGTCTACAAGAATAAGAAACAGAAAAAAAAAATCTCTCTCCTGAGTCCGGCTTCTATGTCAACCAGGCGGTCATGTGATCTGCAGGGTCGTCATGAGCAAAACCATTGCAAACTGTACAAACAGTCCCTCAAATCACAAAAGAAAGAACATAATTCTTTTTTTTCTTTTTTTTGGAATTCCCAAAAAGATTTATAAAAACACCAAAATGATGAAAACCAAAAACACAGGGGAGGGCCTATAAAGTCCAACGTCTTTTCACACACATGATTCACAAAGAACCTAAAACTGAGCAACGGTTGAATAATGGTGCGTGATTACACAGGTCTGTAGGAAATCAGAAGGAAAGTGGAGGAAAATAAACTTTAGGTGTCGTTTGATGCAATATAGAAATGTCTATTTCATTATTAAAAGGCTGCCAAGCCAGTAAAAACACAAACACAGCATTAAATCCATGTTTTAGGATCCTTGTGTACATAATTTTTTTTAAATTGACATGACAGCAATAAAGTACTATGATCACGGGGCAAAAAGTGTCCTTCACTTTTGACTTTGTTTCATTGTCTCTGCACTTCTCCAAGCACCTGAGTCACCAAAAAAATACTATTCCTCTTGATTTCTTTACCTTCTCACACTCCCTCCATCCTGCCTTGTCTCACCTTGTTATCACTCTATCCAGTCCTATCTCACTTAAACTGACTTTCCTTCTCTCACATATTGTTTTTATTTTTTCAGCCTCTATGTTCTCAGCTCCTTCACATTCTCCTCTCTCCCTTTTTTCTTTTTCTTTTTGTAAATGTGTGAGTGTGTGTGTGCGTGTGTGTGTGCGTGCGTGCGTGTGTGTGTGTACGGTCTGTAACGAGCACAGTAATATTTACCTCACAGCTAAAATATTGACAAACATGATGTGAATCCGTCCACAGAGGGCCATAAAAGAGACCGAGAAGCCAAACTGGTCCGAGCTCGGTCTGGCTCAAATTTTTTGAGGCAGAGCAGTGACATCCCTTAGCTTTCCCTCTGCACTGACATGAACACACACCCACCCACACGCACACACACGCGCACACAGGCATGCATGAAGGTTGATAGTCCTGTTACAGTCCAGCTGCGTCCCATCCGAGGCCCCTTCTCCGCTGCCAAAAGATGAGGACACAGATGATGAAGTTGTGCTCGACAACATGCCAGTGTTGGTCCCATGATGACATCACAGGCTGATGTCAAGCAGCTGGGTGTGGTGAGCACACAGCCAGCTGAGAGGGGTACGTGTGTGTGCACTTGTGCATGTGCGTGTGTGTGTATGTGTATTTTAGGGCAGGGTGAAAGAATGTGGTGTCCTCCGGGGTTTTCCGCAGTCAGAGTTTTGGATGGACGTGCATTATTACATCCATACTTGAGGAGGATAAGACCAAGGATGTAAGGGAGAAAAAAGGGAGAAAAGAGGGGGAAAAATGATTCAGATTAGTGGTTTGGAGTTGGAAATGGTCGATCCAAACTAGGTCTGTGTAGGAAGATAAGACAAGCAGTCAGTCATGGATATGGATAAACAAATTGATACTTCAATATAGTTATTATTTGTTTGCATTTGGTTAATATCAGTTAATTTGTTCACTGTATTTGTTGCACCATTAAGATGTGGGATAATTCAATATCACCCAAAAAGCTTAGGGTTGACGTTATCTCAGCTAACAATTTTGGTTTTGCAAGGTTGAAGTAAAACTACAGAAATAAAATGCAAGGCTCTGAATGAGGACATTGAAGCTTTTCTGAGTTCTTTTCTTCAACTAAACCTCTTCTGGAACAACTCTGAGTATGACCATGATGCTGTAGTCTATTTCAAACACAAGTTTAATGCGGAAGCCCAGACTTTTGCATTTGAAGTGAGTCACAGTGAGCGCGCTGCACAGCCCACTTTCTGAAAGCACGTTACACTTTCTCTAATTACAGGTGCACCTATAAACAAGCAGTCATACTCTAAACATGTGATTATCAAAACAGAAAAAATACAAATCAGATACTTGAAAAATACAAAGTGCAAACTCCCAAATTTTATCGCAAGCCACGACAAGAAACCACTTCACTTCTTCATCAGCTATTTTGGCAAGAAGGCCCCACAATCAATCCCACAGCAACGCTATGCAAATGTGTACACACCATTAGTGAGCATTCCCAAATGGTTACAAACTGAATTAACCACTTGGGTTAATTCAGTTAACCCAAATTACCGTAATCTGAATTAGTCAGAAAACAGCTTGAACCGCGGTCAGTTAGAGCTGCTTGAAGCTGGCTTGCTGAGGTGAGTGAATCTTATCAGCGCATACAGGGTGTCTGCACAGTGTAGCATGACTTTAAGTGGTGTTATTACTTTTGGGTTTGGGTAACTGCAGTAAGATTGAAGTGAAATTTGTGTAAATTACGTTTCAGACGCTCCGATGTGTGATACAAATGACTTCTGAATTTGTGAAATGCATACAAAAATCTACTTCACTGTAGATCAACAATATTTGTTGCAGTATAAGAGGCAAAGAATGGTGATTCTGGGGCATCACAGCCATGTATCTGTTTTCTCTCTTAAAAGTGTAGCCATCAGACTTTACTTTCGCAACAGAATATCAACATCTGTCCAAAGTTTTTTGATAGAAAAATGTGAGAACATTTTAGAAAGTTAAGTTAAACCAAGCAAACTATACAACAGCGTTAACTCTACTGACATGATCTTGACATAATTTAAGAATGGAAAAACAATAAACTAATCTTGGACACTTCCCATCATAAACACCAGAGGAGCAGGCTTCCCATTAAACGTTCTGTTCGTGTCTTGTCAAGTCACAGCAAATTATTGGACTTTGTTTGGCTTCTTTGTGGAAGCAAATTGCAAGACAGAACTCCCACGCAGTCCACACCAGATAAGAGGATATCAGCAGCTGAAATTGCTCGTAATTTTATGTTGTGATAACGCTGAAAAAAAATAAATAAAAATCTTTTATGGCACTGACTGCATGCAAAAATAAAATATGGCACAGAATATGCATTATTTGAGAGTAGCATCAGGTAGACAAGCGCTTTTTGTCAAAGCAGAGAAAAGGACAAAGAGCCTTTATCAGATAACAAGCTACCAATGAGTCATATGTGGGGGGGAAGTAGGACACTCCAAGAATGAGAGTGGGATGTTACCAAAGATTTAAACACAAATCATGATCTCACCTGAGTATTTGCGCATTCTGTAATACAAAGCCATTAAACAGTCAAATCCTGGACCAACATGTGTCCATTGTAGAGCCAACAGAGACACATCACACCTAACCGCCAGTTAGGAATCCTTTATTCACCTTTTTCTGTGAGGGTATAGTGCTAGTTCTGTCTGAATAAATATTTTTAGGACTAGATGTCAGTCTTCTTCAGTGAAGGTCACTACTTACGTTCGCTGTATAAAAGAACGCAAAGCCTTAATAGGTTTGAACAAAGGCTGTAAAAAAGAGCAACAAACCCAACATTGTGTGAGAACATTTGCAGATTGGCTCATGTTATATCTTAATCCGTGTAACTGCTTAGCTGATCTTATGCGGTGACTGTGTGTTGTATAATTTTTTTAACAGTTTGTTTTGCTGCTATGACACAACTTCAAATATGGCCCCCACAAACCCAGAAGGTTAGTTTATAGACATGCAATTTACTTTTATAAGCCCAGCTTTAGTAACTAAGAGTCAGAGATTAAAAAAAAAAAAAAGAAGCTGACTGTGTTTGAGAAACTCTGCATCGCAGAGCATTAAAAGATTATGGGAGAACCTGGAAAACGCAGCTCAGGAATGCGTCTTTGTAGTTATTGTAGTTATTTTCTCAGTTTCACATTCTGTCACGGTTAACACTGAAACTGATATGTTTCGGTAAACGTGTAGATTTACTGAAACAGTGCACTCTGTTGTTATTTGGACAGTGATATGGCTCTTATTGTGTTGGCTCCTGTCCTGTGCTGAAGACATGAAATGAAATAATGACTGTGAGGTTGTTGGAAATGTTGACTTTCAGTGTTAATATTGTTTGGGGAGTTCACATCCCTTCTGCAGGAACAATGTATGAATATTTGCACACTTGAGCTTGGTTATTTTTTCATCTGAGATTCTAAGTCATGTCAAATGAAAACGTATGCAGGCCAAATATATTAACATCATTCCAATAGAAAGATACCTTAGTTTTGTGTTTTAAATGGTGAAGTTTAAAACAACATGTGAGCAGTTGACACTTGCAGATTTGTTTTTGTCCTGCATGATATGTTGAACTTTCTTACTATTCTCATTTTCCACTACTTACATGTGTTTCCAAATATGAATTTAGTGTTTCTGGATTTCTGGATTCATTTTCACAAAAAAGCTTTTTTTTTAAATAGTAAAACTACTAATAAGTTACTAATATTTAAGCATTTTAATGTGATATAAATTCTACTAATACTGTTCCTACCAAACAGCACCCTATTCACATCTGAATGATTGCTTCATTAGGATCTTATTTTTATTTAATTTTTTTTATTATTTTATTTTTTTATTTTATTTCAAACATAATAGAAGCAAAAATTCACACACATGACCAAGGAATGCAAAAGACATGTTTTTGTACCACAATAATTGTAACATGCTCATACAATACATAAACTCATACAATATTTTTCAATATAGCCTATGACATTCAAAATTTTCAATTGAAATTTTGAAAAATTAAAAAAAAAGATTTGAAGTATCTGTTGCTCTGTTCTTTGTTTCATTTTAGCAATTTATATAAAGTTAAGTTCAACCTTTTTATTATTACTGTTTGCAACTTTAGGCTTAAAGTGATCTTTACATTTCTGAGGTGGCCTTATGATAGAACATTCAAATTCAGAACAGAGTGCACAAGTTTGAACATGCAAATTTGTGGTAAAGTCCCTTTGCAAATTGTACCCAAACCCAATGTTTTTTTTTTTTTGTTTGTTTGTTTTTTTGGGGTTCCTGACATAATTTTACGCAGAACCAACACAGTTCCAGTCCATCCAATCTGGAAGGTCCTGGAATAGTATAGCAATAAGCTCCTGCTCCAGAACAGACAGAATTTGCAGCTCTTTGGTAAAAAATAATTAGAAGGTTTTGAGGAGTCAAGGTGAAGTTTTTGCATCAGTAAACAACATGCATGCTGTTAAGCAGAGCATCAAGTTGAGGGACTGCTTCGCAGCTCCATGTGGAGACTAGGTTGGTGACAAGGAGACCTTCCAACTTCTCAAAGTTTAGCTTCCTGCTAAAAACACACTGTCCTCAGTTTCTGATACTTATCTTACATTATTCAGTTAGCATTTCAGATGTGACTGTCTCATTGTCCTATGAGCAAAAAGTTATCAGTTGAATATGATTAGGTTGAAATCTAAAACTGCCAGCGGTAAAAACTGTACTTGATAGAGCATTCTTCTTTCATTTCCAATAGGGAACATAGAAAATCCAACTTGTGAATACAAAAAGAGTGACCCACTGCACATACCTATTCCTTCTTCAACAAGATCTAAGGCTTATTAACCAGAATTTAAAACTTGCAAAAATGATATCTGCTATTGTGGAAATTTACGTAAATAAAAAATTATATTAGAAGTACACTTAAAAAGCGTTTCTGATGAGGTTTTACAACCTGTGTTCCATGGCAAAGGGAAGGGGGAGAGGGGATGAGTGTCACCATGCTACACTGACAGCCAAGACAGACAGGTAGTGAGGTCTGCTGTGGTTGTCTGCCTGCCAGCAGGGTGTGGGTCCTCTTCCTCTGCCAACTTCATGTCAAACCTCTGGCACGGTGCTCCAAGTTTTCTGTTGGGTGGGGAGATTCTGTGTCGTCTGGCTAAGAAGTGCCCCGTCACCACAGAAAAATTAAGGAGGGGTTAAGAGAGTTGGCATGGCTGCCACCTAAACTGTGTTTGAAAAGCATCAGGGGGTGTGCAGATATCTCAGAGGTACTCTGTGTTTGTATTCGTGTGTGCAGGCAGGCTAATGGGTGTGTGTGTGCATTCCTTCTTGTGTGTTTCCCTCCAGCTGACAGGAGCTTCCTGTTGTAGTAATTGTCTTTTTATAGCTAGACTGTGGCGCCCCTTGGCCTAGACAAGTTCTTTTCAATCACCTGAAGACGAAGGAGTGTAGTGAACAGCAGCAAAGGAAAGTGAAAGGAGGATAGCAAAGACAGAGAGTCTAAAAGTGCCACATGCCCCTGTCATGGCCCAATTAAAAAAAATGGGTAAATTAATTCCAACTCGTGTTGCTACATAAGTTTTGCTTTGCTTAGTGTGTGTCGAACTGCACTTATCTGACATGTGGCCCTCCTAACGGGAGCCCAGTATTGTTACAGAACAGAATAGTAGCAAGATTAGACCTGGCTTGGCTTTGTGTATGCAGTAACTCCACCTCTGTGGCATTCATAACACAGGCCTGGGTCACAGGGAAAGGATGAAATAAAGCAACGACAGCACTCTTATCCAGCACTCCCCTCCCTTCTCCCTTCCTTCCTGCGAAATCAGATCTGAGCGCAGGCCTGTCTCTCCACCTAGCCCCCCGAGAGAGAAAAGGAGGAGGGGGATGGTCTATCTGTTCTCGACGCTTCCTCTGCAGCCTCGCCAACATGGGAAGTGGTGGGCTTGTTGCATAATGATGGTTTGATAGCACAATGTTGTGAAGTCATCGGCCTTTGGCTGATATAGTGCCTGTGTGCCTCTGTCTAGAAAGGCCTGTTGCTTGTTCCTCTTGAGCTCATGCTGTGATGTTGAGGAAGCAGGTCTAAGTGTAGCGTTACGTCATGTCAGGATTCAATCTTGGCCTTTTTAAGACTTTTATAAATGTGTCACAAAGCTTATTTTAAGCATATTGAAGAATTAGCTGTGTGCTTTGGGCCTTGTCAGGAGCATAACTCTTCCTTAGGCTATTTAGATCTGACTCAAATAGCCTCAGATGAACAAATATTACATTATGACACCTCCCTCTTTATCCAGTTTTAGATTGGTGCCTGTAATCTCTGATCATATAAAACTGTCTTTGTGCTTATCAATCAAAGGATCAGTCAACTCAAACAGGAAATGTCTTTTTAATGACCATGCTGCCCTTGTACCGTAACGCAATGCCAGCCAATTAGCTACCAATACTTACGTCCTTATGTGTATTTATGAAATGGACCTTAGCTTTAAACACATTTATGAGTTTTGTTTAGACAGCGAAGGGGACAAAGTCACAAAAGTGCTCATTTAGAGGCTCCTGAAGGGAGTGCATTTCGTGGCTCTATCTGATCTAACCGTGAGTGAAGCCTAGATTCTGTGGTCAACGTCAACATTTCCTATTGCAGAAATTAGAACGTTTCACACTGCAGCTGGACACCAAATTGAGTGGAGACAAAGTGGCGCTCTGAAATACTGATAAACATCAAAATGCACCCTTCAGTGACAAGAAGCCTCTCTGTCTCTCACACTTGTGGTTCTGGGGCTTAATAGGACACATTTCATGAAGAGGCCGAAATAGCATCCATTAGGATCTAAGTGTTATTTAGATACGGAATTACAAAACTGTGAATCTCTTTTGCCTGCATGTGATGTCTTAAAAGTCTTGAGGGACGATTCAAAGGACAGGTTATGCCATAGAAGTACCTGCAGTCAGTAACTTCTAAATGAGCTGAAGTGCAGTCATGATTGGAAACAGCCATTTACTGCAATGTGGTATTAATTTGAATTAAGCTATGAAAGTTTTCAGATTAAAGTTATCTTGAGGTTGCAGAAATTTCTTTGGCCTTTTGACCGAACAGTGTGAACTTTTTCTTCATACCCAGGCAGCAGCATTATCAAATCGATTTGTCGATTTGAATTATCGTGAGGTTCTGAGTTTGAGACAGGCTGTTTTCACTCCTTTTTTGTGCCAGTCAGTCTCAGCTAGGTAGGCCTACATTTACTCTCCCAACTACTTATACCTATCAAAAATAATTGCTTTTAATCCAAATACCTACTAAATACAGCATTGATGTCTGGAAACCATGTAGACATTGTTCAGATGCATCTGCATTGAAAAGAAGTTCTCACTGCAATGGGAACATTAAGGTTTTCAGACTTAAAAAGGATGCTGGTTCTATTTTTTTTATTATTATTTATTTATAATTTCTCACAATTGAGCAACTAAGACAGACAAAAAAAGGAAAAAAAAAACAATACAACAAAAACAAAAAAAAATCATAGTCCACATGTGGATTTTCTACAGGTATTTCACTATCTAACAACACTGGTAGTAAACTAGATGTAAGTGCTTTTTTATCTCTTTGTTGGACCTTTTCAGGGCTGCAGGGAAGAAAGTGCCTGCCCCTTGAACAGGTTACAAGCAAGCAAGTTAAAGCAGGTTGAGAAACTGGCTGCAGCTTAGTAACATTACGGTACAATAAGACTGCAGTGGATTTGCTGTTTTAATGTTGGAAGATAAAATAAAGATAAAAATACTGAACAAGTGGTTAAATATTTCAGATATGACTAGGGTTTGCTCCTTATCAATGAAATATCCAGTGAACTTTGAGAAATGGGTTATAAAAACTAAGTAGCAAACAGGAATGAAAATGTTTTGGTACTGTATTAAGAATCTACACAATCTTTTAACATTGTTGAAAAAATGATGGCAACACTCTTATCTGAATCTCCCGACACACATTAAATATTTACCAGAGCACTTTATTCTGTGCTTAAATGACTTAAATAATGATTGTATTTTAGAAACAGTGAACACAATAGCCTTTGAATAAAGGAGTACAAAGCAAATATTCATATTAATGCACAATACATTGGGTAGCAACCATATGTAGAGAGGGTACTTAAGAAGACAGCACCACTTCTGTCAGGTCTAGCATTTAAATACACACAAAATCTACTTTTAACAGGCTCTTAACTTGACATGTACCACACAAAGAACAAATAATATTTATGGGACTGCAGATGGAAATTAACATCTTGCTAAATCTGCTATGTTTACAGCAATATTGTAGGTTCATGAAATGCATTACCCCACTCAAATGAAATCAGTTAAGAAGCCAAGTTTGAGAAAAAGTAAGAATAACCCCAAAACAACATGCACAGAGGACATGCTGGAGCGAATGGTACATAAATAGATACAGATATACAGGCTGTTGTTCTATTGTTGTGTTTTTCAGTTGGAGCCTCTTATTTCAGTAGGCTAATGCTAAAAACAAATGTAAGAAGTACTTCACCAGTAACAGTTTTTACTGAAAAGAACAGTCAAGAACAGTATTTGATTTATGAAAGTGAATAATTGCAAGCAAATAATATTTTCTACGGGACATAATAAGAAATTATAATTACTTAAGCAACTTAGTATTTTGACAACTCTACACTGATCAGAAAAGATGCTTGTTCAGCACTTCACCAGTTTTACGTACGGCTGTTTTTCTGTCTCGTCACTGTCACCAGCATGTTAACAGTTTGAGATAAATGACTGCTCCTATCTGTGGGCAGAGGGCGTGTATACTGAGCTCAGCACGCACATTATCATGGAGTGGATATTTACCCCTTGGCCCAGTGCCCTAGCTTCTCATTCACAATCCCACGACATTTATCTGGGCTTGCTTGGCATCTCAGTCGAGGACGGTTCCACGTGTTGCCCAACAGCAGAGCAACATTTTCAAAATTCCCTTGATTTTTCTTATACAGGTCCGGTGATTTTGATGTAGACGAGCGGACAAATTTCGAAGCTGTTGCTTTTAGTGTTTAATGTGCCATAATTTAGGTAACACCTTCATTATGTTTTAACGGGTGACATAATACCACAGAGACTCCCGGCTCAATGGAAAACCACTTCCAAAGTGATCTTTCTCTGACCCATAGTTCTGACCCACACCTGCTGCTTTTCTTCATGTACTTTCTCACATGCTCTCCCTCTTATGCCTTCACTTTCTTTGGCAGCCTGTCAACATCTTTGCAGGATTTTTTAAAATTTTTTTACTACTTTAGTGTCGAGCTTCGGAGTTCAGTCTCACACTAAACGCGCACTGCGCAGAAAGAGGAACAATGACACAAAACTGCTGCACATTTCCACGGACATAAGACAATAATGACATAATCACCATATGCCATCATAGAAGACTTGTTGCTATAATGAGTTGTTCTCTATTTTTCCTTCCCACTACCATGACAGAAAAAATTTAAAATAAATAGAACAGCAACGACGACGCTGAAGGCAGTTGTAAATAGAAAGAGTAATGGAATACTACTCCATGGTCTGTAGCAACTGCTTACGCACATATCAAAATGAGTCACTGGGAAGGGAGGGCCTGCCCGTCTTCTTTACTACATTGTGGTGAAGTATTTAAATAGTGAGGAGAAAGAAAAAACTGGTTTGACGGACAGTTGCACAATCTGAATTCTTCTACAGGGAGAGTGGTGATGGATTGGCACAAGAGCAGTATGTATCTGCAACCACTGCATGGGGGGAGAAAACAGAAACAGCAAATAAAGAAGGAGGAGGAGAAATGATAATTGCAAATTGATAGGTTCTCTCAGTGCTTACTCTATGTAGAATGTATCAATAAACTTAGCAGCCTCAGTGTAGAAAAAAATCAGCCATATTATTCATGTTTTGAGTAATATATTCAATGTAAACTATGGCAACAACCCATGTAACTAACTGATTTATTGTTCTTAGTACAATGGTACAAAAATTGGGAGAATCAATCAGCTTCATTTTTTTTCTATGCTATGTGCCAGTAAACAATATCGAAAAAGTCTGAAGGAGTAAATTATTTTCCTTAACCATTGAACTATCTTATTGAATATTTTAAAGATGAATAAACTAGATTTGCATATCATAAAAGTAGATCTATTTCAGGGATCACAATATTGACCCTTTGACTAGAAATAAAATACTTTCATTGGAACTTACTTATGGAATTATAATTGCCTATTAGTGATTTCACTCATATATTTTAATGGTTAATTAAATAAGAAAAATAAACAAAACAATTCAAACTAGTTAAAGAGAAAATTTCAATCAGAGCCAAGAATTATAATTAGCTGATTAAAGGTTGAACTTTATCTTTCTCTGTGCCTCTGAAAATTAAACTCAAGGTTCATTACTTTCTGTTCTTTTCCCCTAATCTAATTAGCATAACGAAAAGTTTGGAGGAGAGAAAAGGAGTATTGAGAAGCAGGAAAGTCTTTGATGTCCAGCAGCTTTTCATGCCAGAAAATAGCCTCAGAAAAACTGGAAAGGCATGGATTACTTTCGAGTCTTCTTGTGTCAGCTCTCGACGAGCCGACCGAGGTCCATTGTCCCGAGGTTCCGAGTGTCTGGTTTTTCATCTCAGAGGACAAATGAATCTCAGCACCACATCTGCTCAATCTCAGCCTCTCCAAGAAAACCCGGGCTGTTCTCATCTAGCACAGGTGTTGGATGTTCAATGGTTCCTCTCTTTGAGTTTCCGTACCAAGTTGGGAACAGTACCTAAATTGATGTTTTAGAATAAACTTTGTTTTGTCTCTACTGAAAGTGTGTGAGGGTAACACAAAACGCTTTGGATTGACGGCGAGCAGAAAATGTACGCAACCAAAATTTAAAACAAGGTAATTGGGGTTGGCTGTTGGTTACAAATTGGGTTGGACCTTCCTGGTTCTGGTTCTGTGTGTTCTCAGTCTGTCCAGACTCTTCCCGGTGATTCAGCATTAGTCAGCACACAGAAGTCACACCCCACCTAAGGGATTTAGAAAACGCTCCATGTCGTATTAGATAAAATGTCGAAAAATAGATTCTAGTTCTTTTCCAAACGTCTTTTTATTTTTTAATTTTTTATTTTGACTAAAGTCCACATATAAATGGTTTACTTCCATTTAATGTGCAACATAAACACTTAAATTGCATGTAGACATAATATCTATAGATATTTTCCCTGCTCTATAGTTACTTTGCTTAGTATTTTAGAGACATTGTCTGACGACAATTTTCTTTTAACAAAGCTGTTAAAAGAATTATAACCTAGAAGTGATCATGCTTATTACACATGCATTTTCTCAAATTACTTTTAAAAAGGTTTACTACATGACTAAAAGGGGTTTAGAATCATTTTGATATATATTGAATAAACAGTCAGTTTCATAGAGTTATTATAACTATCTGTCTGGGAAGAAAAATAAATCCATGAACTGTTTATTGGAATGAAAGCAAAGAAAATTCAGTGGTATTAAATATACTGGTGAGATTGTGGTTTACAACAATTCAAACCCATATTATAAATAGTTTTCACTCTTTAACCGGTCAAGAATGTGTGTGTTCTCTCACATTTCGATTTAACAGCAAAAAATATAACCATTCATCAAATCCACTTCAACATTATGTGTTCATTTCTTGGAGACAACGCAAAGGGCGTTAATTTACAAAATCAAGTATTACCAAGTTTGGCTAAAGTCCTTTAAGTGCAACTTTTACTATTTTTGCGAGTGGTTTCATTGACAGTTGTTGTCCAGTGTGGTTTACTTGTTACTGGCTGCAGAAAAAGGTTTGAGCCGTAAGCTATGAAAATGAATGAGAATAGAGAAAGGTTTGTGAATGATTCAGCAATGAAAATAAATAGAAGTAGTAGTGAAGAGGAGCAAGCTGGATTGGACAGATTACATTTTTCTCTATCAACAATATATCCTGCAAAGCTGCTGCATCTTTTCCTTTCAGCCAACACTATTAGGAAGAAGCAAGAAAAATACTTTTATATTCCTTGAGGTGATTCCCTTCTCTGTTAAACAGGACTGAAACTGACACTGTTATCTTCCAAAGGAATATAACACACGTCTATTCTATTCACGTCTCTTTTGGACACAAAAAAAACATACAAAGAGAAAGGAAATGGCGATAGTCATAGCTCTTGGGAATGTATGAGCACACAAACCATTAAGTCCAATTGCAACTCATTTGCAGCAGGTACATAAACTGCTGATTGTGCTTATGCACTTGTTTGCATTACAGGCAGGAAAGAGACCTTCACCTATTTAAGAAGAAAATATATAACTGATCTTAAAACAGAAAAATTATATTTTTTTTTCTCGGAGCGTCTCAATGTGGTGTAACTCAGGCCTCCAAGACAAGCAAAAAGTTGTATTTTTCCTTGAGCACACATGATGGAGGTAGGTGGGTGTAGTTTTTAATACGTGGTGTCTGTATACCCATGTTTTGCTGTTTTTTATGCAGTTCCATAATGTGTTGTTGGCAGCGTGCTCTGCATCACATTTTCCTTTGGCACAGATGGAAGTAGCTCGGGTTCACAATGAGTATGTGAGCAGGGCAGCAGGCATATGTACCAAGTCAATGCATTCTCTGGACAATATCCACTGTGACTGTATGCTCTATAAGCCAGCTCAGGGCAACAGGGTCAAAACGTTTGAGAGAAAAACTCCTTCGACACAATAAAGTACCACAAAAAGTAAATGAAAAAAAAAATAAAATGTCACACTTTACTCTGGATACCAAACTAAAAATTTGGACACCAAACTAAAAACCAGCAACATCAAATAATATGGCTTTTATGGGATTTTTGGACCAATACAGGTTAAAAATTTCCATGTAGTTATATTTCTGTGAACTAAAACTCTACAGGTCTATTTTTATTTTATTTTTTTATACAAGGAATAGATTCACATACAGATTAAACCAGATATTTTCATACACTCCATAAAAACGAAGCCATCAAATTAGACTAAACATCTCCTGTTTTAGATGAGTTTTTTTTCTTTTTAATTTAATTTAATTTTTATTTTCCCAGGATAAAAAAAACCCCATTCTGATTAAAAACCAAAAGACATCAAAAGAAACTCCATGAGTTTTAACAACTTCTCTCCTCACTTGGGTTCATGGTGTGTGATGGTATGCAAGAGGGACTGGTGCACTTCACAAAATAGAGTGCATCATAAGAAAATAAAATTATTAAAGTATCTCAAGATATCAAGTTGGTCTGTCAAAGAAACAGTGACTCTGATCATACAGTCTTGTCAGTTATAAAGTGGCTGAATGACAGTAAAGTTGATGTTTAGGAGTGACCATCTCAAAACCCTCTTCACAATTTTGAGACAATTCTACCAAAACCAAGGAGATGTATGTAAACTTCAGAGTGTGAAGAAAAAAGAAAATGTAAAGATGTTCTCCACAAACAATCTTGATCAATATTTTGGTAATAAATGCCAGAAAGGAGGGAGAAAAATGTCATGAGACCTTCAAAACAATTTATTTTAAATGTCTGTTTTCAACTGTATGTGCTCAAGACAGTAAAAAACAAGATTATGTAAAATCACCAGTACGTACACTCAGTCAGAACTCTGAAGTTGATGTCATATGAAAATAAAGTGGGAAAGTGTTCTTTTTTACTTCCACCTTATATGCCAGTCTTTCCAACCAAAATCAATAAAATCTGTGGGCAGGAAAACTATTAAGGGTGCTACAATAAGGCCAAACTTTAATGGTTACCATTCCTTTGTCCTGTTTATGGCCATCTATATGTGGCGAACTGTGCCAGGGAAACCCTAATTTAATTCTTTGGAACTTCTCAGTATTTTCTGAAGTCTGCTTGATCACAGCGCCAAACATGCTGGGTCATGAATGTCATTAGCAGCTGCTGAATTTACTCTCATTGCTTTAAAGTGTCCCATTGATTGCAGTTGGTATGAAATCAGAAAGCCTCTGATGTTGTTTCAAAAATATCCACAAATGACGAGCGTTTCGCTGATGTGGCAAATTTCCCATTTTGGTTCTGAAGAATGCCATATGAAGCCACTAATTTAGCTCACTTCTAGCAGCCACATTTCTTTACAGACTCATTAATTCCATGTGTCTAATAAACATGCTTTGTAGTATTTTTCCTTCTGTAATAGTGTCTGTGTCTGAGATTCTGAAATGTTATGAATCTCAGACACAGAAATGAATATAAAATGTTGCAAATGCATGGCCATTTTTCCTTAGAAGATCAGATATGCTGCTATTTTCTATATTATACAGTTAGATGAAACTCAGCTCTTAAAAATGCAAATAATGTGAAACATATATTTTCATATTTTAGTAAAGAACATTTCACTAGCACATTTTCAAATCAACAAATTTGTTTGACAACTGTATCCAGCCGAGAACACAAAAAGGACATCGCGTGAAGTAATGTAGAATAAGTAAAGTTTTTCACAGGATCTTGACGTTGTTTGCAGATTTACTTTTGCATAATTTACCTGGTTTAATTTTTTTCTCTCGTGTATTCCCCATATGAAGATTTTCTATAAATTATACCTTACACAATTGTTTTCTATAAATTCAGTTGTTTCATTCTGTGCTTTAAATGGACAGTTACGATTGTTTTAAATTGAGGCTATGTGAAGTTATTATCAGTAACAGTACCAAGTTTGCAGAAAAGTCAAGGAATCTTCAGCACATCGGAAGCCTAATGGGTCAGATAGAGACCATCTGCTTTATCAAATCGCCGACAATTAGATTGTTCACAGATATCTAATTTCTGTGTACACTTGTATGTCTTGTACACTGTATGTCACTTGTATGCACTTGTATAAAAGTGACAATAGCACTAATTATTATTGATTTAGATGGTAGTAATGATCAACATAGATTTGTGTTTGTCTTAGGAAACAGTGACACTTAAATGTCTTATAGAAGTTGGACATATAATATCCGCTAATATGGTGTTTCATCTCATGGACATTTTCAGGTTGAGTTCTTTTAAATTGTCAAAATAGGAAGAACTTTGAAAATATATTTGCCTTTCTAGAGTCACACTGCAAAAAAAATAAAAATAAATAAATAAATAAATAAATAAATAAAAACAGGGACAGGAGCTACTACTGAGAAGATAAAGTCTAAGCTATTGATTTGAGGCCTGAAAAACAAGCAGAGGAAGAAAAATAACAATGACACTGGCAATGTGGGAAGAGATTCTGTTTTTCCTATCTGGATAATTTATTTCTTGGGAACCAGGATACAAAACTACCTTGGATTCCTGGTGTGACATGGTTTTATTATTTCTTTTTTGGTGCTCTTCAAAACACAGCATGAACCACTTATCGCCCCCCATAAGGCAGGAGTGAAAACTGTAGCTCTTTTATAGGAACACCACAGTTTAACTGAGCTTTCAAGGACTCACAGAGGTATTTTTAGGCTTTAAGGTTTCAAAATGTTTTCCGTGCCAGTGTAAAGAACGTTTCTAACATGCGCACATGCACAGCTGTCGGGTTTTTTTACACTCCAGACTATCAGTTGACAATACTTTGGATTCTAAGCAGTTTCAAAGACAAAAATAGACAGCAGTAGTGGCTAATTGTATTCTCATCAGGAATTCAACAGTTTACATGTTGTCCTAATCCCTGAGGACTAACTTGTCTTTCCAGTTGTTCATCCAAGGCAAGCATTCTTGTATGTTTTCTTCTGTGGGTGATCAAACTTGCTCTTTTTGTCCACTGGATCCAACTGCTTTTAGCAAAGCATCATAATCCAGTGGGCAATTGCAGACTAGTTGATATGACAATCTTTATTTAACCTACACCTAATCAATTACTGGATGGCTGAACTTGGACGCAATGCTACGCTTACTGCAGAAAGATACAAGGAAACAGGCAATAATATAACAATCCATCAATCTTTACAGCTGATTAAGTACAGTAATTAAACTTTGTGGGAAATAATTGATGGGTGACTCAATCTAAAAGCAACTTTTGTTTCATCTTAAATCGAACAAACAAATGGCAACAAGTATAATTTCATCCGTAGTGTGTGAGGATTGCATTTAACATCTTTCTCAACATGTCATCAGTGACTGAAATATATTTTGTTTTAAGCTCAGTTTTCTCTAATGAAAGTTTATGAAAAAATATCTTCAACTCCTCACTGACATAAGGCAAAAGCTCCATAAAGGCTTTGCTCCCCAACATTTTTGTGTTCAAGTTCACCAGATCCTTATCTGTTTTTTACGACAGACTTTACTTGCTATAGCTGCTGGACCCCATCATAAATCAATGGTATAATTTGCTGCATGCTGACATGATTTTAGGATAGAAACGTCTGTGTCACAGACTCCACAATTCTTGGTTCGTTCATGTTTTTGTCATTTTTTTTGGAATTTGCTTGAAACAAATTCAAGCTATTGTTGATCGCTTGAGCCACATGGTGTTGTTTCATCTAACCTTTGGCAGGAAAGCAAATAAGAATGCTGCAGTTCTCAGAAGCTCAAATAATACCCTCAGGGGTACTTATAAGCTTATCCCTTATACTGTATTCAAAAAGAAAATATGACAAAAATTCACATCTATGAAATGTAGCATTAAAATGACTTCAAATGTCATTTTTATAAAACGTATAATACCAAAGTTGCATATCTAGTATACGGTTATAGTTGGATTAAATACCAAAAAAAGAAAAGGACAACCAGAGAAGGCATGCAGAAAGTGTGTTGGCTGTTAGTTCATGAGCTGGTGGCCCATCTGATATGAATTACTGAAACCCCCTCCTCAATTAGACCCAGTATGAAGTCAATAAAACGTCCGACTAGCAAAGCCATCACTTAAATTAGACCTGTCAAGCATTGTTCTCCATGCAGTGCTCCGCACAGCCGATCAGTCTGCACTAAAATGATTTGTAGTTTGATTAAGGTTACCACAATGTGCCATTTCTGATTTGATTTGGCCTCCTGCCTTCAACACATTGCCACAAAAGTTTCAGTGTTGCTCGGGTTACTGTACACAAGGAAAAATGCACTGATGAAGAAAAATCCCCTCCACACTCACACTGATTTTTAAGCAAGAACCAAGAAATCATTGGTTCTCCAATTATTTTCCTTACTGTAATTTTCCACATCTCTGCTCTTAGTCCATTGCAGTCATGCAATATTTTTCAGTTCTAACTTTGACCATGCAGTTCTCAGATTTATGCATGGATATTAAACTGCATACCATAGGGAGGTTTGAAAAAACTGTGGTGACGTTTATGCTTCTCGTCTCTTATTGCACTGCAAATTTATGAGGAGATCCCTGGTTTTTGTGATGGGAGTTTCCCACCAAGACTGTTTCCTCTCTTCTACAAACCATGGATCATCCAGCCAGGGTCTCTGTTCTAGCATTCAGGATTATTGTTGTCACTTCACATCCTGGAATGGGTCAGACAATTAGACTTTTCCAGAGAGCTAATCCAGGGTCTGAAAAAAAAAAGATCCCTGGAAAGGTCACACATTCTCAACCACTCCCAGTGGGAAAACACACAACTGTACACCTTTGCGGGAACACAGAGGCCTACCACCCTGAAATCTGACTGCAATTACCAGAAGAATTTCAGCATATTATAATGCCAAGCACTATACTTGTAGGACTCCTCTCAATAGTGTTCAACAGGTCTGGTGATCATCAGCAGAGGATGTGTGGGTAGTTTCATACATTAAATTCAAAACTTATGCGCATAAGCGTTAAGCCCTCAGCTAAATCCCATATGCTTGATATTCTATGTGTAACAATATCAAGCATGTAGGGTTTTAACTCTGCAAATGACCACAATTAGGCAACTTGTCAAAACTTTTGAACAATCAAGTCAATAACACATTGCATCTCAGCACTGCTTCAGCACCATGAAGATCCAGTCGAGCGTTTCAGAAATGTGGCAGGCATAACATATCATATGATTCAACTATTTTTTTTTTTTAAAGGTTGAAGTGGGCTTGTCATTACTATGTTGGATGTGCGATAGGAATCTGGTAAAAATAATTGTGACTTTGAACAATTTAGTTGAGTCATTTCGTCTTCCAGGTTGGAATGACTACATGATCTAAAACTGGAATGACCTTAAAAACAAGTCATTTGCACAAGTTGGAATTTATTGTGGATTATCTCCAGTAAACACAGGAGTAAATTTGAACACATACTCAACTATGTAAATACACCTCCACTGATCTGTGTGGCTAAATCAAATTGCATTTTGTGTAGCAATATAATCCATGGGTAGTGAAGTGCTTCTGGGTATCTTTTATCCGAGGATAAAAGTTTGAGTCTTTTCCATACCCTGGGATTGTATTGACCCTTTTGAAATACTTGGACACTTATGGAATCACCAGTCAACTAAAAATAACTAAAAAAAAAATTCCAAATTTGTGTTAAAAATAGTGTTTGAAGATCTTCACAAAGTTTTTGATTCAAGTTTTCTTTGAGTCAGATTACCACATCTAAAATTGACCTTATTTGCCCACTCTACCTTTCAAAAATTCTCCAAATCTATTAGTCATGACCCCCTCAGATTTTCTGTCGAATCTGGACACTTTTGAGGCCAGAACTTTAATTGAAAGAATTTTTGTCATTGATTGATGCATGGACTTGTGTATCTGCAGAAACCTGTGCTCACATGGCAAAACCAATTTGGACGAGAGATACAATAGAAGAGAAAAGTAAGGATACCCTTTACAACTAATGGATTTTGTGGGGTTTTACTGCTTTCCCCGTTTTTTTCACAAGTCATAATTCAGATTTCAGATCATCTTCTCAGTTGAAAGTCAGGAAACCAGAAGGATTTTGTTATTGTTGTGCTCCATGCCAAATAAAACAGCATGGAATTAGGCCGGCAGCTCCTTTGGCGCCGAGGCAGCCCCAAAATATGACGCTGCAACCATTAACGTTTAGTTTCAAGATTTTGCCTTTACTTTAACTTTACTCCTCCAAATATTGTGAAGCCAAACAAGTCAATCTTTCCCTCATTTCATCATTAAACTTTGTTCTAAAGGGATTTTTTTGTCAGTGTAGCCTGCTGTTAATTTAGGTTGAGATTAAAAGTGTTACTTTCAGAGAGACCATGTTCTTAGTTGACAGCCTATTTGGCTGCAAACAGAGACCCTTTTGTTCCGACTGCTTCTAGTTTGCGTGCCTTGAGGAACTTGAGCATTTTCTTTTAATGTCCAAAATGTTACTCGTATGTAAATGGGACATTGAAAATGTAAAAAATAAATGTTTATTGGCACTTTTCGACCAGGGTTTGGGTATTTAAATTCAGCAAGTATTGCTTTAACTACTGCTGCAATAATTTGCATGTTAATCTGTGTATAAAAATTGGATGGAAAACAAAAATCGGTGAAACACGGCAGTTGTGTGGCTGGTACTGATTTTATGTTTAAGACTTGGAAGGGAAGCAGCCCAAGTTCTCGGTATATCAACAAGGTGAGCTCATGGTAAGTCCCTGATTCTCCCATGTCAGGCAGACAGAAAAACACACTCTCTCCAGCTCTAGCAGCCCAGTCCCGGACCTTTTCTTTTTAGAGGCTTCTAATCCTGGTGGGTCCGTGGCCTGACGTCACAGGGCCCTCCTCCCCAAGCCTCTGTCTGCCTATGTGCCGTACCGCACTCTCATTTCCTCTGCAGCTCACGAACACCAATCCCTGCTCCGGTTTCCCAAGCCTCTGACGTCTGAGCATCTGATTAAGAGGGACTGCCTCATCTGACGCCTCATCTGGCCCTCTGAGGTGGTTAAACTTTAGAGAAGGGAGGCGCTGGGTGAATGTGTGGGCTGGAGTCAGTGTGCAACAGCCAGCCCAGCCTTCTCTTTCTCTCTTCCTCATTTGCTTAGCCCATAGAAAGTCTCTCACTTGGCCGCCTGGACTTCATCATGTGACCAGGAAGCATGGCTCTCATCCATTTCTCCTCCTGACAGAAAGGAAATATTCTAACAAAGGGGGCGGACACTGGACTCTGCTACGTCGCCGGTTAAAAATAACTGGCATATTTAAGGCTGTTGAGGAATCCCAGGGCAGGCAAAGGCTGGACAGCTTGCCGCCCGGCAGGAGCTCTCTGTCTTTCTCTCTCTCTTTCTCCTTTCTCACAGTCGGATTCTTTGGGATGTTTTCCCTGTTTTTGGTCCTTCCTTTAAACCCGCTTAGCTTTACATAAAACCTGAAACATGACCACGACCACCACTCCACACCTCAACCGCATGTTCCAGTCCCAGTGGAAGCCAACAGTTACATTATACAACACGATGAAAGATCAGCAATGCCTTGCTGCAACTCTACAGCATCTTTTTGTTGTGCAACTGTCACAACAAAAACTGACTCAAGCCTTGTGCATATGTTTACTTGTTGGCTGTAAGCTAATTTTACCCACAAACAAAATTGTATTTACTCTATGAGTCTTTCCTAACTGAAGCGGACACATCAATAAGCTTTTGTCTCTTTAGTTAAACAGGAAAAAAACTTCCCAGACATGGTACACAAAGTCTTACAAATACATTACCTTGCAAAAGTATGCTTACCTCTTACAACCATAAATTTTAATGAATTTATCAAGATTTTAATGATAGACAAAGTACTATATAAGAAGTGAAAGAAAGAAAAATAGCAAAAGATTTGAAATACGTTTATATTTTTGGAAAAGTGTGGCATACATTTCTATTCACCCATTTTTGCTATGGTTCTGTTAAAAAAATCCAGTGCAACCAGTCACCTAATTAGTGAATATAGTTTATTTATGTGTATTTTATTTTTGCTATAAACCCAGCTGTTTTGTGAAGCCATCAAAGGTTTGCTGGAGAACATCATCAAAAAACAACATCATGAAGACAAAGGGATGCAGCAGACAGGTTAGTGAGGAAGATCTCAAACAGGCTTAAAGCAGGGCTGGATCATAAAACAGTATCCCAAGAATGCTATGTACAGCCCATCATCTGAAAAAGGTAACGTATGATACAACTGCAAACCTACAAAGACATTGCCATCCACCTAAACTGACAAGCCAGACAAGGAAAGCATTAATTACAAAGGCACTTTGGTTAAATGAGACCAAAACATAACTACATTATTAGTGAGACACTAAACAAATGTAGCCTTTAATCAACAGTGGTAAGGTGAAAGTCATTAAAGAATGAATCTTATAAAGAAGTGCACAAACAGTTTGCCTCAAGAAATGTAGCAGATGAGACCAAACTATTTATTTTTGTCCTAGATCTAAAACATTATCACCACAATGGCACTAAGTAGTGGCACTACCATGCTGTGGCAATGGTAGTGCCACAAAAACCCATCATTTTTCAGATGATGGGTTGTACATAGCATTCTTGGGTAACATTTTCAGTTAGGAAGCTAACATTTTCAGTTAGCTTCCTGCAGAACAACAAAGCTACGTATTAAGCCAAAGTGGGACCTGAATCCAATAGGCAACTTGGAGCAGGAAATTTAAAAAAAGACTAATGTCCACTGATGCTCTATATTATATCTGTTTGAGCTTGAGCTGTTATACAAAGAAGAATTTCAGTCTCTGGTTGTGCAAATCTGGCAGAGGCCAGAAGACTTGCAGCTGCAGCAGTTGACACAAGGAGGTTGAAAACAAAGCAATACCACATTTTCAGATGTTTATATGTGAATATGTTTAAAAACTATCTATCATTTCCTTCTACTTTACAGTCATACACTACTTTGTATTGGTCTCTCACGCAAAGTCTCACTGAAATGCATTCAAGCAGTTGATTTAAAAATTGCAAATACTTGAGTAATGTACCAAATAATGCACACATTAAGCAGTCTCTTCTCATAATGTGTCTAAACATTGTTTTCCTTAACCATCCCAGCAACCAGATGAATAATTTTGTTTAAATTACTTATTTCCTAACACTACTAAGCAAGAAATCATCAAAACACAGTCCAAGGGTAACAGCACTACAGCTAATGTGAGATTTAGAAGTGTGGAAGTACAGCACGGAGGGACGACAAACCTTCCCCCAACTTTTAGAAATTAAGGAAAGAATGAAAGCTATTTTTTAATTACTGAACAGCATCTGGAAGAGAGCGTAGAAAACCTCAATATCTGGAGATCTTCTGATATATTCACTTGGAAGCTGTCCAGGTTGGGGGGGGGGGGCAGTTCACCGAGGGACAGCGATGAAACAATAACTGGAGGGGCTATGATTTATCTGTAGTTTGCAGTTTTTATCTGAATTCTCAAAATCTTTGGTATGTCATTTCATTCTAATGAGTCTCAAAATGTACAAATGTTTTACAAGTGTTTCTGTTGAAACTCTCAGCACAGCCAAGAACAACACCTGAGCTCACCTTAAAAACATTTACGGAGGTGAAGGTACTTCTTGAGGTAAATGTTGTGACAGGCAGACTTTATTTATACAGAGAAATAGACAAAAACACAACCCTGGGGATGCTGAAAGCTCGCAAGAGGAAAATATTACCCATATCATTCACCTCTCCTTGCTGATAAAATACCATTACCTCAGTCTCACCACATCCGACCGTTATGTCACCGCAGTGTTCAAGAAAATATCTGAAGTTATGTTGAAATGATTCATTGCAGTGGTGCATCACAAGATTTTTTATTTTATATCAGCGGTTCATTCAGTTATAACTGCTGCATTAACTTATTCCATACGAGGGTTTGGTGTTAGTTACAGAACGGCCATGACTTCATTGTGTCATGAACAGAGCCCAGCACACAGCGGTGTCATCTTCTCAGGCTTTATTTATTTTCTTCGGGCTATTATTCCAATGTAAAGCACCTCACTTGTTCAAGTCAGCCTTTTGTTTTGAGGATCACTTTCAAAACCATTATGTCCCATCATAAAGAATGTGGCTATAATGACATGGTCTCTATTGTCTTCCTATCTGCTTTAGGAAGCTGGTCTTCAAGAACCTTACACACACGCACACACACAACTTAAAGCCATCACTTCTTTGCTCTCCGCACATTTGAAGAAAGTCAAGTAAATATACAATTGGAACCTGATATTTACATATAGTGTATAAAGAGATAGGTAGCTTTTGTTGTCACCTGTCTGACATCGAATCAGACTACACTTTTCCTTATTTAGCAAGAAGTACCAAAGTTATTTGTATTTTGTCACTGTCAGACAATGTGTGTGTGTCTGTTT
Source organism: Alfaro cultratus (assembly GCA_903066825.1). NCBI lineage: Eukaryota > Metazoa > Chordata > Actinopteri > Cyprinodontiformes > Poeciliidae > Alfaro > Alfaro cultratus. The sequence goes on along the minus strand of CAEFZX010023529.1, from coordinate 2,695 downwards.
ACTAAATTGAAATAAATTCTGTCACTTACTGTTTTTGATGCTTTTCTTTTTTTCTTTTGTATTTTTATTAATGAAATCATAGAAGTTATTCTCACAAGAAAACAAAAACTCATCAAAATGGAGATGCAAGGCTGTTGTCTAGCAATTTGTGAAACTTTGTGAATTCCAGCACCCCCTCCAGCAGCAACACAGCCCCATGGCATGGTTCTGCCTCCTCTGTAGGTCTATCTACCTGTACAGCTGGAATGGAGTTTTCAGGCTTGCAAGCTTTCCTGTTTTCTTCTAATGTAGCAATGGTTATTATGGCCACACACTTTGACTTTGATTTATCTCCAAAAAATTTGATAAATGGACCAAATTTACGTAGCACTATTCTGGTCCATCTGAGCACTCAAAGTGGTCTACACTAGAGTCACATTCACCCTGTCACTGTCAGGCACACACATTCAACACTGATACGGAGATCGGTAGGCAACTTGAAATTAAGTGCCTTGCCCAGCGGCACATCAAAATGTGACGGGAGGAAGCTGCAATTAGATTCTATGACAACTACTCTTCCCAGTCAGTCCTCGTCTCGGAGGGCATTTGCAAATCATAATCCACTATTGTTTTTAGAGTAATGGCTTCTTCCTCTCTGAGTGACTTTTCAGCCATGTCAGTAGAAGGCTTTTATTCTGGGGTTGATTCACACACTTTGCATCAAAATATGGTCATCTTTCGGACACGTAACCTGTCTCCTTCCTACTGTTGTACATGCATGGTACCATCAGGCATCTGGAAATTGTACGCAAGGGGAACCAGATTTGTGAAGCTCTAACATTCTCTTACTGTTATTTTGGCTGAGTTCTTTATTTTTCTCCATGATGTTACACAACAAAGCAATGTGTTTAATGTATTGTGCTTAAATACATCCACAGGTATGCCTCCCTTTAACTACAATGTTGTGAATTAATCTATCGTGACACGGCATCATTACCAGGGCTTTCCAAAATTGCAAAGTAATCTCAAATGTTTAAAGCTTAGGAAAGTAATAAAACATTATGAGCATTCTGGCCAAAAACAGGAAAAGTTTAACTTTTCTGCTTTTGTGAGAAAAAAAAAATTGTCTTAATATGCAGTGGATGTAAATGTTTGTTTCATCTACATATGCAATGTTTTGTCTCTGATAATATGTCAAATTGTAGCCATAAGCAGCCCAAACAGGATACCCATTTTTGTTGACAGAGCTCATGTGCTTCTGTGTCCTGCTATTTTCCCACATGCTTTTGTTTGCTAACTGAAGCTTTGTGCATTTATGCAGTTTTAGACTCTGTGTGAAGACACGGACAAGTCGTTTATGGAGAACATGTCCTGTTGAAACGCCAGCGTGTTTGTTGACATACCTAACAGACGAGATCCTGATGCAGGAGGATCAATGCCGAGCGCTTTGTTTGCTCTCGCAAATGATCTCAAGTCAGTGTGCCAAGCTATTCTGGACAGCAGTTTGTGTCAAAATGATTTGCAAATCCAGCAAGATGCCAGTTCAACCACAAAGCTTGGCATTTTAAAGCTTTAATGCTTTTCAAGGAAGATTTTTAAAACCCAATACAACCTCAGTAACACACAGATTTTTTTATGTGTGTCTTTGGAATAAAATGTTACACTTACAGAGTAAAGCTACTATAAATAATTTGATTTTAATCAAATTATTTTTGCCAAGCAACAGTTTAATCATATTTGAAATTTGCCTATATATATTTTTTTATTAATTTAGCATGAATGTACGTCTTTAAAAACATTTATGTTTTTTACTGTTAAGCAACCAGAAATTCTGGAAGTTCTTATTCTAAGATAGTCATTATTAAAATTTCTTCATGTTCTTTTTTTAACATCTGCTTCAATTTTGTTCATTGTTTTGTCATTATTCCTGACTAAGGCAACACACGGTCTTGTGTACTGGAGGGTGAACCTACAACCACACTTAAGTTTTTGCAGCCTTGAACATATTTTTGAAGATTCTCCTGTATTTAGTCATGTCCTTTTTCCCATAATCTCTGACCAGAATTCAAATCCCAAACAGAGAAAAACATTTCCACAGCATGATGCAGTCTACAGAATGATTCATCATGACTTAATTTTAGCAGTTTCACAGAACTCTGTGTAAAAGTTCAAATTAATCCAAACAACACATAATTTTCCTAAGTAGTAAACAGGGAACCTTTTTTTTTAATCAAATAACTGGATTTGTTTATGCCTCAGGATGAACAGTGGCACAGTTAGGCTCAATGTGGGCAATGTGTTATAGTTTGCACTGTCTTATTGTATCTCCCCAGGTACAACTTCCTTACACAGTTCAAAATCATGCAAGTTATGGTAATTGGTTTTTCTAAGCTGGCTGCAGGAGTGAGTGTCAGAGAGCATGGTTGTTTGTCCTGTCTACCTCTCTGTGCTTTGCCATTTTATACTGCAACCTGTCCAGGGTTCACCCCGCATCTATTTGCAAATATAGACAATGGATGCTTTTATTCCTCAAATTAGGACCATACGCCAAGATTACCAAGCAATATTCATTGAACTATATATAATGATTATTAGATATAAAAGTTAACTTTCGTATATGCACACACACATATGTATTTGTATGTGTGTCATTAACTAGTACAAAAGTAAATATATATATATATATATATATTTACTTTTGTACTACTTTTGTATA